>JARVGS010000835.1:11847300-11859136 GCA_031762315.1 Hypsolebias antenori | reverse complement strand
CCCCCCCCCCCCCGCAGCTAAAAAAGCATAAAGAAGCTTAAATTACCAGAAGGAAGTGGGGAGAGCGCATTTGTGCTCAATTAGGTTTAAAGAAGCAGAAATGAGCACAAAAACGTAGAATTATATGAAAAAAGCAGAAATTAGCAACCAAAAAAATTTGTTTTTTATTAAAAATTAAAAAAAACAGCTGAATAGTAACTAAAAAAGTAGAAAGAAGCTTAAATTATCAGAAGCAAGAGGAGAGAGCACATTTTTGATAAATTAGGCTGAAAAAAGTTTAAATGCAAAAAAATGTGGAATTAGCTGGAAAAACTAAAATGAGCACAAAACAGCTAAATAGTAGCTGAAATAGCAGAAATAGCTGATGAAACAAGCTGACTTTAACAATGAATGAACTTCCTCTCTTTGTCTCCAGTGTTTTCCTCTTGTGTTCAGGGAACAACCTGTTAAGACTATTTTAGACATACGGGGTTTGATTATCTAAATTGTTAAATTGCATTTTATCAAGTTGCAAACACTTAGAAGGTAGCCCGCAATAATGCTGCGGTTTCTCCAACTCTCTGTGTTAGCATATCTGTTAACGTATGGTAGAACAAAATGTCCATCCATCCATTATCTTTACTCGCTTCTTCCTTTATGGGTCGCAGGTGCACATATCCAGTAGTCACTGTGAGGGGGGGGGGGGGGGGGACACATCTACAGTAAAGTCATTGGAGGCAAATGAGGGTTAAGTGAGCTACAGCTTCCCACAAAAACTGTTTAAGTAATAAAAAGTCATTAGGAGTAAAAAAAAAGCTTTTTTAGATCAAGCTTGTAATTGTAAACCTAAGAAATTCAAAGCACATGGAGATTTCTCATAATAAATGTATTGATATCAATCCCCTCTCTGTGTCTCGCGTCCTTCGGGACTATTTTTTGTCATGTTGGGAGCTTCTATCTCTGCAGCCACTCCACCGAACGAGTCCCCAGAGTATTGTTGAATTACGCCAGCGCAGACTATTTGATTGGCTGTCTCTTACTGTATTGGAAAATGTCTGTCTTGGTTGGAGCAGCTTGGCTGAGGGCACACTTTGCTGACAGGGCTAGATGCACATGAGGCAAGGCCACACAAATACACAAACACACACACTTTGTGCATCTTTTACACTTTGATTTCAATGCTATATCAACAGTAAGGTAAGAATAAAAGTACAGAGAGGCCAACAAGAAACAAAATGTCTCAGACAAGGTCATGTACTTGTCAACTTCAACGATATAATGCATTAAAGATCGACTTTCCACCTTAAGTTTGAAACTACCGGTACCCTAAACCAGCCAATGGGTCAGTACTTTGTGTGCTTTTGGTGCCAGTCCAAAACTTGGATAAATGTTAAGGGTAATGTCATGAAAGGTATTCTGTATAAAACTTGTGCTGAAACAAACATGTCGATCTACGACTATCTTACAGTCAGATCGTATGACAGCCTGACCAGATTATAAGAAGCTTTACCAATTGTGCCACTGTCTAAGTACCATATCGTGCCACTGTCCAAGTACCAAATCGTGCCACTGTCTAAATAACATATCATACCACTGTCTAAGTACCATATTGCACCACTGTCTAAGTGTCAAATCGTGCCACTGTCTAAGTACAAAATCGTGCCACTGTCTAAATAACATATCATAAGATGGAACAGGGTCAACAAAAGGGTAAACTGACACTGAATCAAAATATTAATGCAACATTTTTGTTTTTGCTCACATTTTTCATGAGCTGATCTCGAAGAAGCTTTAAAACTTTTTCTATGTACACTAAAGGACTTTTTTCTCTCAAATATTGTTCACAAATTTGTGTAAATCTGTTAGTGAGCACTTCTCTTCTACTGAGATAATCCATCAACTGGTGTGGCACATCAAGATGCTGATTAGACAGTTTGATTATTGCACAAGCAATAATTAGACTGCACACAATAAAAGGGCATGCTTAAAAGTGCAGTTTTATTATACAGCAGTACATCTAACTGGCCTCACAACTGCAGACTACATCAGCCCAGGACCTCCACATTTGCATCTTCACATCCAAGATCATCTGAGACCAGTCACTGCGGCAACCATCGGTTTGTATAACCAACAAATTTATGCACAAAATGCCTGAAACATCTCAGGGAAGCTCATCTGCATGCTCATCGGTGTCTCCACCTGACTGCAGTTCATTGTTGCAACCAATGTGAGTGGACATATTCTCACATTTGATGGAGAGGTGTTCTCTTCACGGATGAATCCCGGTTCTTACTGTACAGGGTAGATGGAAGACTGTGAGTGGCACTGTGTGAGCAAGTGGTTTACCAATGTCAATGTTGTGAATCGAGTGGTTCATGGTGGCGGTGGGGTTTTGGTATGGGCAGGCATATGTTGTGGACAAAAAACGCAGGTGTATTTTATTGATGGCATTTTGAATACACAGAGATACCGTGACGAGATCCAGTGGCCCATTGTTGTGCCATTCATCCAAGACCATCGCCTCATGTTTCTGTATGCCGATTTCACACTCACTCAAAACTTTCAACATCTGTGGCGTTGTTCTGTGTGATATAACTGCACATTTTAGAGTGGCCTTTTATTGTGGTCAGCCTAAGGCACTTCTATGGAATAATAATAATAATACTGTCTTATCAGCATCCTGATATGCCACATATGAGAGGTGGAAAAACAAAAGTGTGCTTCAGTATACGAGGTATGAATAAGAAACAGCTAATTAGGTCAATTGGCATCAGGTCAATGAAGGGATTGGTTACAAAGAAGCACATTTTAGAGATGCTGAATTATTCAGAAGTAAAGATGGGCAGAGGTTTACCAGTTTACAAAAAACTAACAATAGTGGAACGATTTTAGATTAATGTTCCTAAACCATGTATTGTGAAGACTTTGAATATTCCATTGTCTACTGCTGTAATATACTGTTATACTAATTATAAAAAATATACTAATATAATCTAAACTAAAGTAGTTTGAATTATCTAATCCACCCTCCCCAAGCTCGAGTACATCCTCTCTACCCATCTCAAGAGTCTCCGTGCTTCAGAGCAGGTGAGAGAGACAGAAAAAAATCTTGGCGATAAACGATACAGCAGTCTGACATCTCTGCATTGACCGTCTGACTGCTGTTAATGAGGGTCAGCGATCCCAGCACTTCTGAAAAGTGGTGACCAATGAAACATTAAAAACTGCTACAGAAGACAGGGTTAGGCCTGAACTCGTTGGACAGGGGAGAAAAAAGTGATGAATCTTTTATTGTTGTTCAAAAAAAAGGAAAGCCAGGAAAAGGAAAAAGTGCTGATTGGAGTAAGGATTCGGGAAATGTTCACATCAGCGTCTTAAGAGACTCCGTATTGATGAGAACGGCTAGAAAATGATGAGCTGAAGATGCAGAGAAGGAGACGACAGGTTTACAGACGAGTAAAGTCCTGCCTTCGATCTTCTTTGATTTTCTTTTCTTGGAGGAAAAATAAATAGGGTCCTCACAACACAAAAGGGGGAAGTGACTAGATATTGTTATTGCCTGCCACCAAAAGGTGAATGATGATGTTTTGGCCAGTATCTGGGAGATAAGTTGTCTGCAAAATAGCACATGAACCACTGAACTGATTTTATTGAACAGCCAAGCAACCCATAAAACACAAGAATAGCTCGAACGCTGACAATTTTATAGATATTGAGCTGAAATTCAATGTTAGTAGCCGAGTTACTCTTGACGCATACTACCAGATCCTAGTACACATTATTTTGCATTTTTGTCAATTTTAACGCAAAAAGCTTGGGTTGTCTGCATAACGCAGTCTGACTAGTTCATGTTAGTAATTGATAAACTGGGTGTTAGCCAGGTAGACAACCTTTCTGTGGACATCAAGGTTCATGCTCAATATTCCAAGTTGACAAATTCAACAAAGTTAAATCAGGTCTTCTGTATGGTTTCTTTGTTTTGGAACGTTTCGTCTTTCATCCAAAAGACTTCCATCAGTCCGAGGAGCCACAACAAACTCAGTCTTCGAAATAGCCTTGATATTTTGAACCACTTTGGCCATGACTGCCTCAGCCGAGTCGGCGGGAGAGAGGGCAGAATCCAGAAACCATCTTAGCACCATTAAACTGGTTGACCCACTAAGTGAAGGTGCTATTTATAAGACTGAGTTTGTTGTGGCTCCTCAGGCTGATGAAATCCTTTCGATGAAAGATGAAACATGTCAACAAAAAGAAACCATCCAAAGGACCTGATTTAACTTTGTTAGACTTTCTGTAAACAGCATATTTTACCTACTACCATGCTAACTCTTGTAGGTTGTTGCAAATCTTCGTTTCAAAGCAGCTTTCCATTAAAAAGACAAATGGTTGTCACTTCTCTGGTGAACAAACTGATTGACTTACCTTACAAATCAAATCCAACTGACTAAGTCTTGGTTTATTTATTTTTTTGTTTTGTTTTGTTTGGTTTTTTTTTTTTTTTTGACTAGCATAACAATTTAGGGAAATTCCTTGGAAACCCTTGGAAAGACGCTGGTGAAAAGATGGAGGGATTTGTGTATCTGTATATCTTGTTCCTGATTGATGATAGGAGAGAGTGGGAGATGGACTAACAGATCAGAGCCTCATCCTCAGTAATTAGGGCATTGTGTTGATCGGTCATGGTGAAGAAAGAGTTGAATCAAAAGGCAAAGCTCTCAAATGTTAGTCTAGCCATACTCCAATCCTTACCTATGAGGCTCAGGTCATAACTGAAGGAATGAGATCCTGGATGCAAGTGTCTGAAATGAGCTTCCTGTGTAGGATGGCCAGGCTCAGCCTTAGAGACAATGTGAAGAGCTCCGTCATCTGGGAAGATCTCAGAGTAGAGCCGCCATTCCTTTGCACTGAAAGGAGTAAGTTGAGGTGGTTCAGGCATGTGATTAGGAAACCTCTCTTAGGATGATTTCTGGGCATGCCCTACGAGGTTCTGAAAGACCCAGAACTCGAAGTGATTGTGTATCTCCTCTAGCCTGGGAAAACCTTGAGAGATCGTTGCTGGGGAAAGGAATGTCTGGATTTCTCTCCTGGACATGTTGCCTCTGCAACCTGACTATGTATAAGTGGTATAAGCTGGATCAGCTTTTTAAAGTGCATGGAAAACTACTGGGACACCTTCTCAGGGATGTGGAATAGTACCCGCTGTGCACCAGTTAGTTTTCTTGTGAGCCCAACATGGTACGTACCATATAATCCTCTCAATAGAATAGCAAGCTAAACAGACAAACTCAGACTACTACAGAGAATAGCTTCCAAAGAATATACATTATACAAGCAGGGTACCCTGCCGTCAAGAGAATCGATCACCCTGCCTGCCGAACTGCCCCCACCCTCGACAACTGCCGACACTTACGTAGCACTAAGCTAGCCGCGAGCACTACAGACTTGCTAACTAAAGAGCAAAAAGCAACATAGGCACTGCTCCGCTTCCACGGACGAGAGAGTGCTCTGCCAAGGCAAATAAACTAGGGGGAACACTGATATATATATGTATTCACCTTCCTGAAAACTCACAATATTTGCGATAACGTCATCTATAACTCAAAGACAAATGCTATACACGTCAAAACAGTCCAAAAAACTATAGCGGTTTTGACACCATGACTTTTTGCCACAGCTGTGGTGTGTTTTAACAGGTAACTTGGCCCATACCGAACTAAAGTGTTCCTTGAAATAATCTAGATCCAGTGTCTGTAAAGCCCCACAGACAGACATGTCCTTTATAAGCTCAAAGACACTGCTTTACAGCTTTTCATCACCTAAAGCTCCCGCACATCAAATATTTCCAGAGCACAGGGCACAGAGTCACCTCTGACAACGAGCTTCCAGCTGTTTTTAGAAGCCATCTGCTGAGCTGTCGGCTCTGTGCTCATCTCACTCACCTTCATTCTCCTCTCCAGCTTACGAAGCAAATCTAATATTAGCTTTGAGTTGGAGAAGATGGACGTCTCCATCAGGCCGCCCTCTGACTTTAAGTGTTGATGAACAAATACAAAGGAGAATCTATTAAGGAGCCTGTCATCAGGATCACAGTCTTTTATACAACACTATCTTCCTCTAAGATAAACCACTTCCTGAATTATCACATGTAGCAGCATGAAGATGCTGTCATTAACAGGAACAGAGACCTCAACTTCTCAACACCATGACTCTTTGCCTCAGGTTGAAGGAAGCTTTTATGCCATGGATAAATAATAATTTAGTCACGACAGCAGGGCTATTGGAGTCAGTGGCTCTGTTTTATTCAAGTTGCAGATTTAGTTCAACTGAAACACCTCACTTCAGCATACATCGACTTGTATTTAACGTTTTGTGGGTACACTTTCTAAAGAAAATCTAGATAATCCTGAAAATTCCACTAAAACCAAAAGCCATTAAAAAAAAAAAAAAAGTTCAGTAATGTTATCATGCTGTTGCTGTAAAGCAGCGATTTGAAACTTTGGCGATATGGAAATTAGGAATTACATTTGTTTCTTCTTTTACAAGCAATAGGACTGATTGTGTGCTGTATTTAGACTAGGACAGATACCATTTAGAGTTCCACAACAACCCAATTTCTATGTGTTATTTATTTTTACATACATAAGGAATTGCATAAATTGTCCATTTATGGGGCTTTTTGTTTTTCCCTTAAAAAAAGCCAAATGTACATTTTAATTTAAAGGGGATACATTAAACAAAGCATTTGGTAGAAACAAGCTTTCTTAAGTTTCAAGTCACAATTTATAGGTATTTTTAAAAAAAATTTGCTTGTTATATGTACTTGTGTTAAAAATATTTATAATGTCAAAAATTTAACAAAAAGACAAAATTATGCGTATGGAGATCCTTCACCCTAATAATTAGAACATTCGTTTTAGACCTGTTGTCCTTATTCAGGGGACAAGATTTTAGGTTTTATTTAATTTTAAGAAATATAAATTTACAATTATTACCTGCTTAAAATTATGTTTGCTTTTCAAAGTTTATGCTCAATAATCAAGGTAAAAAAAAATCCAACAAATCAATCAATCAATGAAACTTTATTTATAGGGCCTTTTGCAGCAGCCAAAAGTTCCACAAAGTGCTGCACAATACAGGTTAAAAACAAACAATTAAAACATAGTGAGACTGAACTACTAGGTATTAAAAGCCTGCCTGAATAAAAAGGTTTTCAGATTAGATTTAAAATGCTCCATATCAGTGATGGAGTGCGAGTCCTGAGGTACATGGTTCCAGATTCTGGGTGCAATGACAGAAAAGGCCCGGTCACTCCCATCGTATGTAGTTGGACTTTGAGACAGAGAGTAAAAAATGTATTGGATGGTCTCAGTGTTCTCCTATATTCACGGACAGCTACAAGATCAGTCAGATAAATTGGGGCAAGACCATTGAGAGCTTTAAAAGTGAATAATAAAATTTTAAATTTAGTTCTAAAATCGACTGGAAGCCAGTGGAGAGAAAATAAAACAGGGGTAATGTGCTCACGTCTGAAGGTGTTGGTAAAGAGTTGAGCTGCAGCATTTTGGATCAGCTGAAGGCATCTAATGGAGGATTGGGAGATTCCTGCATATAGGGAATTGCAGTAGTCAAACCTTGAAGTGAAAAAAGCATGAATGGCCTTTTCCAAATCAGAACGATTTAAAAAAAGGTTTAACTTTGGATAAAACACGTAACTGATAAAAACAGGCCTTGACTACAGAGGCTATTTGTTTATCAAACTTTAAGTCCTTGTCAAATTTCACCCCCAATTTTTTAACTGTTGGTCTGGACTTGGATGTCAGAGCACCAAAGTTACAGGGAGCATCATCACCGAAGAAGATGCATTCTGTCTTTCCTTCGTTTAAAAACAAAAAAATACGGTGAAGCCACTGTTTAATGTCAGCAATACAATCAGCAAAAGGAGTGAGAAGATTACTGTTTTTGGGTTTCATTGGTAAATAAATTTGTACGTCATCAGCATAGAAGTGAAAAGAAAAGTTATGTCTGGCTATCACTGATCCAAGAGGCAGCATGTACAATGAGAAGAGGAGAGGACCAAGAATATAACCATGTGGCACACCACAAGAGAGAACGGCAGTGGAGGAAGAGAGATTATCCAACATGGTTTTATATGAAACTCTCTCCTTTGGTTTGTGGTTATTTTATGAAATTTAAGGGAAACTTTGAAAAAGAAAAAAACTTTTAGTGCCTTGAAAATATGGAAGAAAATGTTTATTTTCTCCCACTAAGTCTTGGGTTTTTACATTCCTTTAACACAAAGAGTACCAAAACCAAGAGAGAACAGGTCCTGACAGGTCTCACGGGGCTTGGACTGTTGGAGACCAGTTAGCGACGCCACATTCAGAGGAAAAAAAAAAAGGTGGATTTTTACCAGGATTCACTCAAAGACATGCTTGCATAAACTCTCAGCTAATTTGGAGCTAAAATTCAACGAGCATTTGAGTACATATCGCCAAAAAATACACTTCTAGTGCTCAAATTCATGAAACTACATTGTGGAATGTTTGAGACTTGGTAGCACTTCGAATAAGAGCCAAAAACATGCCCAGTTGATCAATGGGTGATGTTTCTACTCATTACGTACACTTCAGCTTACCGGACTCATTATGAGCTAATTCTTAGCTAATAGTGTCCAAGAAAACAATCTTTATTTTTAAATACTGTTTAGTTTTATCTGCGAAAACTTTCACAACATTCTATGTATTATCTTGTTGCGTAAGTGAGAAGTAGTCACTAAAAAGCCACAGCTTCAGGTGACTTTGACTCTTTGGCAGGTAGCTGGTCCGGCCTTTTCGGCACTTTGGCTTCGTTCTGTAATCTCTTTAAATGAAGGATACTCCGTACGATGAACCTCGCTGTCAGTGAGATGGTTTATTACCACAAAGGGCACTAATGAAGAAGCTCAAGCATCCAGTCTGTTCAGAGCGATGTCTCCGCATGTGTTTGATTTGTTAGCACTTAGAAAATATGAGCTTATACACAAAGGAGGGTTAACTGTAGTTTTTCAAAATGCTTAGATTTGGCATTTATGTTCAGGGAAAACAATACTTAAAATAACTGCTGGAAGCTGTTTTGTTGTCCTCAAATATTTTAGCAACATATGGATGAACAAAAGGAGTTTATTTTTGTAGCAAAGGTAGAAAGTTAATAACGTTCCGGTAAAACAGAAAGGTGGAGACACACACTGCTCTGAAAGAATGATGTAGATCCTCCCGTCCAATTAGTTTCCAGGTTTTGTACCATGTGACGACAAGAAAACGTGTTGTATATCAACGAGTAACTGGATTGTCCTTGCAATGAGAATCTTAAAATCCTCAGCTTATTTTTTATTTAAGAAACGCAGCTTATGAGCTATAACTCAGATGACTTAGTGCTTATTTTATATTAAATTCATGGATTTACTTCTGTAGTAAAGGCTAAATGAGTTGCAAGCCAAAACAAAATTACACACAACCATTTATCCAATGTTCAGAAGTAGAATCATAAAGACAGAAATAAAACAAAAACAGCATTTTATACAACTTTAACATCTTCAGACACAGATTGTAAATAATAAATTATCTGGGCAGTTCTTTTGTATCACCCAACACTGGAGGTGCAGGACAGTAATGGTTTTTGCCCGTGTCTGTGGGTGTGTGTGTTCATTTGTCTATAGCGTTAGCAAAATATCTCGTGAACTGGTTGATGCATTCTAATGAAACTCTCAGGAAGGTGCTCCTTGCATGTTCAAAATGAATGAACTGATAAAAACTACATCAAAATGTCAGACTTGCTTGTTATACACTCAGAGTGTAAAACTGTAAGAGTTATAAGCTCTGCGACTCGTGTAAAGCTGCTGTGACTTTCAAAATAAAAGCCAAGCCTCTGACCATCTTGTCGAGATCCCTCTGGAGGTTGTTCTTCTCCATGTGAATCTTCTCGTAGGCCTGGATCACATCCTCCAGCTGCTCCTCCCTCTCTTTTCTCTTCTGAAGCTGAGGAGACAGCAGAGAGGAAGAAAAAGAAATCAAACACATAAGAGGCTTGACACATTTTCCCTTTCCTTTCAGTTTTCAAACTTCGCCGCAAAGAGAAAGAAAGCCACAAAAACTTCTATTGTGAGAGTCATCAAATGCGTCGCTCAAGTTTTGCAGCCGAGGAAAATTAGGACGCTGAAAATCCGAGACCTCAGCATGTGCAAACGCAGCAACTGCATGAAAAATAAGGATTTCTTGATGTCTCGCTGACTTCCTGTACTGAGACGGAGATCGCCACAGGAAGCCACGCGGATCGGAGCGCGGCGGCGTGGGGACGCCAAACTGAGTGAAACGAGAACTTCAGAACAGTCGAGGAGAAGAGCTTCTTACTAAAAACCACACGGTCACTTCAGACAACAGAAAGCGAGTGGGAGCTGCAGAAAACGAGCGAGATAAACAGTCTGCGTGGAAAAAGAGGTTTATCACTACTGTGTCTATGGTAACATATGGCGGTAAAAAACTGGCACCAGTGCGTGGTCTGCTTTGTGAAAAAAGATGAGAAGGATGCTCCTGAGCTATATCTGTACTCTGAGAGCACAAAAAATGCTAATTTATATATTGTTCTTATAATATTCATACTATGGTTTGGATATATGGTAGTATTTTTTAAATACTTTTTCATGACTTGCTACTAGCACTGGAGGAAATTAAGATAATATGTATAATATCCACGACTTTAAGCTCAGGATGGAGGGTTAAACCATTTTTACAATAATTGACACTTAAATAATTCTTATATTGAGACCACATTGATTGAATGGGACAGTAACAGGGTATAATGGGCCTATTTGTTTTGAACTGGAATGAAAAGCATTAAACCAGTTTCTGATTTATTGAAATGTATTCCATTGGACTGATCCATATAAAAAATAATTTTAACGCCTTGAACTGAACTGCTCTCGCTTTGAATAAGTTGGATTATGACAGGAACATTTTAAACTGTTTAATTTAAAACTATTCCTTCCACTTCCTTTAGATTACCTTTTTTCATGAACAAATACAACTGAAATAAAATTATTTTAATGATAGGTTCCTACTGTGATAAAGGTGGTAATTATGGAGTTGATAACGAGGAGCAGCTGCAGTCAAAGTCTACATCCCAGTTCTTACCCAAGGCCCGTTCATAGAGGGTATGATTGTTGCGTCAGTGCACGTGTTCAGATGATAGAACTATAATCGTTGGATCCCGTCCAGCCTTGAACAACAACCACAAGCTGGAGTTTAACCCTTTATGTCAACCCCTTCACTCTTTTCTGCATGGTGACTCCTGGTTTTGCACAGAGCTAAACTCATTAATCCCAGTTTCAGCCATTTTCACAGACAGTTTGGTCTCACTCCAGACTGGAAACCAGACACTTTAAAGGTTCTTTCACAAACACCTCAAGTCAAGGGACGCCTTCGGGCCACCTTGGTGTTGTTTCTGTATGGTCTTAGGTGGGGAGGGGGATCGATGCCAGTTCACACCTAATGCATCTTTTGGGCTGCAAAGCGACGTAGTAACAGAGGTGAAATGTGGACATGTGAAAAAGATAAGACTGTGCCACGATGATGGCATCTGGTCTGTGTTACCGCCTGGTTGAAGCATAAACACAAAAAAGGTTTAATACGGAGGGAAGAATAATGATGACACACAGAAACTTTTTTTTTTTATTTGATTATTTATTCATTTTATAAAAAATAAAAAATACACAACAAACACATGTATCCCATAAAAAATATACAATATAAAATGAAAGGCGGCAGAAAGAAGAAAAAATCTTATTATATCTGCCCCTTTTCAAAAACAATCAATTCAAACAATA
>JARVGS010000835.1:11830436-11841837 GCA_031762315.1 Hypsolebias antenori | reverse complement strand
TTAGACCAAATATTGCCGATTTTAACAAATACCACAAAAACATGGAAATTAACACAGACATAGTGCTGTACAACTTTCTGCACACATTCTAGGGAGTTTATCAGCTAAAAAAACATTAATTTTGGGGTAAGTTCCTCTTTAAGCCGCAGAAGGGATAATATTAAGATATGCTAACAATAAATGTAACACCTTACAAAACTATTTAAAATACACATTTTTATATTCTTTTCCACAATCACCAAGTCTTCTATAGTCTAGTGTAGTTCTTTTAGCACGATTTCAGCCTGTAATTTAAAATAAAATGGAATTTTAATTACTTGTTTTTTTAATTAAAAAAACAGTTCATTTATTAAATTACAAATTATTTATTTTATGGCAATACAAAATAAATTGCATAGTCTCCCAGTAGTATGCCCTAAAGAATGTATTTTTATTTATTTATTCATTTATTTTGACAATTAAAAAAAAATACCTATACTGCACTACAGCTGTCATTTCTAACCCGAACCCGGAGCCCGGCCCCACCCGACCCAGATTCGGACCGGGCCATAATAATGTGCTTAATGTGTAGGCCTGGTCGGTGTTGGGCTTTTTTATTGTGTCAGGAACCCGTGCGGCCAACAATCCAATACTGTATATGCAAACATGGCTTCCCATACTACACCTGCCGCACATGGCCATTGGACTGCGCGCTGACCGGTGGGTTGATAAAGGTAAAATTTTTCAGTTAAGCTTCAGATGGACTACTGCCAGCGATCCATCAGCCCAAATAGACGTTCATTCAGCCGCTGCACTCAGAGGACGCGCGCAGCCGAGACCCAAACAGGTGAGATCACAAAATATCCGACAGGTCAGAGCAGGGTCCAATGCAGGCAGAAGCAAGGGGAAGCATTTTATTGCGCTTTGAGAGCTCCTCAGCTCTGATCTTCTGCACCTTCAGCCACGCGCATCCGCCAACCATTAAAAATAGTTGGTGGTATAAGCAGTCAAAGCTTAATTAAAAATGTCGGGTGGGGGGTTTCCGGGTTCAGACCTGTAATTACTGTTAATTCCTCAGATCAGGTGGGGTTCGGAGATGACGACTACGGCCTGGGGCTGGGTTGGTTCGGATTATTTGGACCCGAGTGCAACTCTACAATGCACACCCAACATTACCGAGCTGCTGCAACACGTTGCACTCATTAAAGGTATCCTGATTTCAGTCAAGCCAATTCTAAGCCATTCTGAGCCGTGAAGTGTTTGATTGCATATGATATGGAACAGCTTTTTTTTAACCTACTAAATGCTCACTCAAGCATTAAGTGTGATATTGCTCTTAACCTCCAAACTAAAACAATTTTGTTGGACGAAATGAGAGAGAACTCATCAGCAAGGTCCAGCCGGGGAAGACGTACCTCCTCAGGGTAAAATTAATGTCACTCCCAGAAGCTCACAAACTTAAAATGCAAAGCATCACCAAGTGATATAAAAACCAAAAGTAAAGAGATGAAGGGAAAAATAAACATTACTGAAAGGAGTGCATTATTTTATGATACAATAAATATGGGATCAGAAAATGCATTTATAATGAGATTTCCCTATGGTCGATTTTTCCCTTAAGAACACTGTGAGGTTACTGGAGCCTTTGAAACAATTCTGACATTTAAAAAAATGAAGTATTTTTTGCACTTTGTCAAGAATGATTGTGTTTTCTGACAGCATAAAAAAATAAAAACACAGACAAAAATAAAATCATGGCTGATTTTTCCACTTGAGACCTACCAAGGGTTAAGTTAAAACCAGGAGAACACGAGCTAAAAGAAGCAAAATAGTAACTAAAAAGACTGAAATGGCAAAAGGCTAGCTAAAAGATAAAACAAGCTCAGAGCTAAAAAAAAAAACAGCAAAATAATTAGCTAGAAAATGAAATATCAAAATGCTATCTAAAGGTAGCTAAAACAATGAAGATCCTAGTGGACCCCTGGTCAGCTGGAGATAGCACTGTGGCCATTCATGGACATCACATCAAGCCAGTCAAGTCAAACAAATATTTGTGAGGGTATACTGATGATGACTTGTCCTGGCACACACAAGCGGCAAGTTTTTGTGCTTGAATCCACCAGCGCCTGAATATTCCCTGCTGACTTAGAGTGTTTGGAGTCTGCAGGAATACTTATGTTGAATTTTATTTTTCCCAGAGCAACCATTCAGTCAGTACTGAGACATGGCATTAGCTGCTGGTTTGGTAATCTGACCACACAATTAACGGCTCGGACATTAATTTTGCTAAAGACAAAAAGTACAACCATGGGTACAGCTGCACTTCGAAGTCTCAAAGACTGGTTTGGATAGATGGCTCTCATACAGTGTTTTGTCTGATGTCTCTCAAGTTCTACAAAGTGTACACCCAGAATATGTTTTGCCAAACTCACGAAAAAAGTACAGTGTACTATGAGTAAACATAATCGGTATGAGAACTCATTCATCCCCCTAGTGAAGATCATCAATGAGCGGATGTTTCGGAACAGAGAAACAGAGAATTGTGTATACGGTACTGGTAAATGTGAAAGTTGGATAGGTTGTATTCTTTTTGTTAGTGGATTTGAGTTTTGATACCCTTCATACCTGTTTAACGCTGTTTTTTCTTGTTTGATATAAATGGTTCCTTCACCACGTCTCAACATAATTTGTCTTTTCTGTCCAAAATATGAACAGTTTGGTCCTCCAAAGAGTGTCTCTTAGCTTTGAGATGTAGGTGCCCAGCTGGGTCTGGTCCAGAAGAGCTGGCTCTTTTGTGTTGAGTCATCCACCTGTGAAAAGGTATTTTTTTTTTGTATCTTCAAAATACATAAAGGACTGGACATTTCTCGCTGCACTGGACTGCATACACCACTTTGGGGAAGGTTGTCCTTAGGACAGACCAGCCTCTATCTAGGAGTCCTGGTATGCTTAAAATAGACGTATTCAGAGAAAATCCTTCTGAGTTTCTCAAATACTTCAGAAATATATGGGATAAAAAATGGTTTTGCATTTGTGCATCTCCCTGTTCTGTTGTTCTGTGGTGTTTTGGGAATTTCCTTGCTGTATTGGATAAAAGCTCTTCTGTCCTTGTTCGGCTCAATGGTTTGATGACACTATTGTTGACAGAAAGTTTGTGTTCCAGTCAGAGCTAAGACTCAAACAGAAGGTACTGATCTGTGTGAGTTGGTTTCCTGTAAACCTCAGTGAAGGGGCTTGGCACCTTGTCATTGTTAGTATTCGCTCTGGTGAATTTTATGTCAACTGAGTAACTTTACTTCCTTAGTTTGGATTTTGATCCAGGTATTGTCCACATATCTGAACCTCTGTGTTGTTCCGTTGAAGGAACCTAACTTTACCAAGCTGTGCCAGTACTGCAATGATCGTGTTGCTTCTTTCATCGGGCTGGCAAGCGTCATATTGTAAGATATTTATTTTTAAGGTATTCGGCAAATGCTTTTTTAATGAGGTACTTTATTTGTAGACAAAAATTAACAGCTGAAAAAAAATCCTCAGAAATTAGGGATTCCAGGGTTTGTATAGCTCAAAATATTTCCCCATTCTGTTTGGTCAGACTCCAGACTTTACCATATTTAGTCCCATTTTGTTGCCTTAAAACATAAACTTTGAAAACATTTTCTATTATTAGATATTATCAGTTGGATTAAGGGTTTGGGCTTTGTTTGGACCTTCCCGGGACATTTAACGTTCTGAGTCTGATAACTGGTTCTCCTTAAAACCAATGGAGTGTTGCTTGTGTATATAGGGTCTGCGGGAAGGTAAACCTCTGTCCCAGTTTTGCATTTCCGAAAGACTCAAATAGGTTTCCCTCAAGAATTTCTTGGTATTTTGCATCATAAACTGTACTTACAAGAGCCAATGTTACTTTTGATGCTCATAATTAGTCTTATCTGACCATGGCACCTTTGTGTTTGTGGAACCTGCAACCCACATCTACCACTGCATGCCACACTGATGCACAAACTGAGTGAGGCGGTCTTCATCTGTAGGGCTGGTCTTTCCCTCTTTCTGTATGTTTTATGTCACAGCTGCCGTATTTCACCTGGAGCTTCTAAAGGAAGACTTATTGCAGCCCGGTTCTATAACCCCCCTTTGTTTCCTGTCACTCCTGTGTTTACTCTGAGTCAGTGTTGCTGTCAGTGCGCATCAGTCGGGGACGAGCCAGGGTGCGCTTGTCAAGCCGCTCTTCAGTCACAGCTTCCGTTTTCAGCACATGAATGTAGGGCAAACAATAACACAAAATGCCTCAACAGTGTAGTCATAACTGTTGTATAAAACAAAGGGATAGTGAGATCTGCACACACTTTCCGAGAAAAATTCCAATCTGACATTGGGTGAACAAACTCCTGTTCCTTTATTTCACTTTTATTGGTGTGCTACTGTAACATGGAGCTCCGACTTTTAATTTGACACTGTGTTCTTTTCGTAGATCCATTATTAATGAGTGCTAATGGTCCGTATGGAACACCAACACTTCTATTGATTAGGTTTGTCTTACCTCTGATCTAATCATAGAAAGTCATCAACACCACAGCAGGGAGATAGGGGCTCTTTTTTATATATATTTTTTTTAATTTTCGCCATTTAGCATCGCACACCCTTCTAAAGACTAAACTACAAACATGACTTTTTTTTTTTTTTAAGAACATTTTTCGTTCGAAGAGTATTCCAGAAAGGAAGCTCAACAAACTCGGGAGTTTATCCTTAAATTCTGAGTTGGGGTAAGTTGAGGGAAGAACATGCTCATGTGCATTAAAATACCATCACAAGTAGAAGTACAATATCCTGATTTACCATGCCAACTGGATCTCTGAATACCAAGTACATATCTACCAAGTACTCAAGGATACAGAGCTGAAGCAGAGCTGCACGTCAATGTAATAGCTCAGCTTTAGCCGACTCTAAACATAGGCCTGTTGCAATAAACAATAAATAAATTAATCACATGATAAATTAAAATGATCCATAGTAACCATCCAAAATCGCATTTTTGGATTGTTAAAAGCAGCTAAGCTGAGAAGCTAAGCTAACAGGCCAACCTCCGGAAAAAAATACCTCCGTCTTGTCGAAGCTCCTAAATTAACGATTGAAACCCTTGCCTTAGTCTAAAAGTTGTTTTTCTCTGCAAAAAGAAGCTGAGAACTTGTTTACAGATAATTTATGAAATGCTTTGTATGAAAAATGCTATGCTAAAGAGCTCAAACCACACTGACTGTCCGCCATTTTGAGAACCGAAAAAACAGGAAGCCCATGTCACGAGGCCTCTCTCCCATTTTCTCAAAGAGACACGTTGCTCGCTCCTTCACTATCCATCCTTCAGTTCAAACAGTCTGCTATTCAGTGGTCAAAAAAGGTACTACACACAAAAACTAACCAACATTTCTTCTTATATTTGACATTAATAATTATTGTTAAATTTCAAACAATATTATTGTTTTTCGCAATAATTTCTGAGACAATTAATCGCCCAGCAAAATTTGTTATTGTGACAGGCCTAAACATTTAATTCATGAAAACATTATGTTCCAAGTATGGGATTATTTTTAACATTCATATGAAAAGTCAAGTTAAGAACTTAAATAAGTCACATTTCTTAAACAACAACAACAACAAAAAAAAACATATTTGTCAAAATGTTGATTTGGACTTTTTTTCCTTCCTACTTTAGAAAGGAGTCAGAAAACAAAATTCTCTGAACATATTTTCTGACAATTGTTTTGGTAACAAAATCTCTATAGATAAATCAAAATAAAATGTTGGTGACTGGTTTTATCTTAACAGTTGATTCTTTTAAACGTTACTTTGATTTATGAGCTTGCAAAATGTAAATAATTCTTTATTTTACTTCCGTTCCTGCCTCTGGACAGATGTTGTTCATTTATCAGTAGGATTTTTTTGTTAGATTATCTATACATTGTTATAGTTATTATAGAAATACAGAACTGATACTGTATCGTATCTGTGGACCAGAAATCCAGCAAAGTAACTATCCCAACGTCATCTCCAGATTATAAAAACACAGAAGGGATTTCTGTTTATTTAGGGGTGTCGAACTCAGTTTCCAAAAGGAACCAAAATTTACAAACTTTGTCCGAGCCACGGGCTACTTTCAGCTGATACATTAACTTGAGTCAGATATCCAATATGTTTTCTTGGTTGCAGGTTCATCAAGAGTTTGATTTGTCTCATTTGACGTTCTGTTGCTCTTTCCACATCAGAATCAATAATGATAGAATGATCCAGCTGTCTTTCTGGCTTCAGTTAGCCAGCTGGCAAGAGCGTCCACACTAACTATTTATCTTTTTTTAAGAAAAAAAAATACAAAATACAATACTTTACATTTAAACTATCATCTTGGGGGACCAGATTTGGCCCGTGGCTCTTGAGTTTGATATATGTGTAAATTTTAGACCAAAATTAGGGTAGACCCTGAAATTCTGTTCTACAATGGCTGTGAAGGCGGGTGGATATTTGCAGGTGAAAGATGTGAAATCTTGGAACAATTTTACTAATTTGCATCAGTGAACAAAAACTTTTCTCATTAAAGTGGTTTGACAGCAGATATGTTATCATCAAAAGGATTTTCTGCACATTTTATCTCAGTGTGATGAGCAGATGCTCTGCTGAGAGTGCATGTCTGAGGTGTTAACTTGGATATGCGTGGTCAGAAAACATTTTTGAGATTCACACGGAGAAATTTTTTATTTTTAACCAGAAATACATGTTAAACTACAATGTGTCTGGTAATTAGCATCAAACTTGTGATCAGACAGGGGATTTTTGATTAAGGTCAAGGATGTTTATCACCAACTAATGTTAAATTAATGTTGAAACGTGTGAGTTCTGAGTTATTTTCTCTCAGAGGAGCTGATTTGATCCTGCATGTATTGCTGGGAGGCCGAGGTCATCATGGACTGTCTGTGAGCTGTGATAGCCAATAAGCGTTATTATATAAAAACAATTCTCGCACACTGTCCGGTGCAGATTTTCACGACCAGGCTTCAATGAGGCATCTGGGTAAGCTTGTGTGTGTCTGCCCTTGCAAGTGAAAACCTATTAAACATGTTCTCATGTCCTCATGTGGCTTCTTTCAGTAATTAAGATGAATAGAGGATATTTTTATCCAACACAGCCTTAAAGGTGAAAAGTAGTCATTGCGCTGTTTGATACCATGGTGTGTAACATTTTAAATATGGACCACATACAGCTATGAGTTTAAGGAGTTTAGAAAGAAAATATCATGTCAAAGTAAAGGCTATAAGACCATCTCCAAGTGGACTGATGTTCCCAACAGGAAAATCTCCCTGGATGTGTCCACAAGAAGAAAACTGATGACCAACTGGTTACCATTCACACGAACCGTCTCTTCAAAGAACACTAGAACAACTTTCAAAGAGATCAGAGGTGAACTCCAAGAGCAAAGTACATCAGATCATACCATCTGTAACTGTTCGCATCAAAGTGGACTTAAAGGAAGGCAACTGGAAACACAAAGGAATAAAAAATCCAGAATGGGATTTGCCAAAATATGTAGTGAGAAGCTACGAAGCTTCTGCGAGAACATCCTTTTGGACAGATGAGACAAAACTGAAGCTTTTTGATGTCGCATCAAATCTATGTCCATAGAGCCAAAAATGAACCCTGGAGACGACTCAGTTCTGTTCTGCTTTGCTACATCTGACACAAGGTGCCTTGAATATTGATTCAAGACACCCTGTCTACACCCTGGCTACAATGAAATCTCAAGACTATCATTGCATTCTGGGGTAAAATGCATTGCTTAGTGTCAGAAAGCTTGGTCTCAGTCACAGGGCAATGACCCAAAACAGCTAAAAATACCAAGAATGGCTCAGAACAAGACCTTAGACTAAAACTTAAACCCTGTTGGACATCTGTGGAAGGAGTTGCAACATCTGGAGAAGGAACTCTTCAAACCTGAGACAGCTGGAAGTTTGTTCACGAGCAGTGGACCAGAATACCCGAGGACAGGTGCAGAAGTCTCACAGTTACAGAAATGGTCGCCTAAAACAGTTGTGCAACAAACTATCAAGAGTACCGTCCTTTTTGTCAAGATCATTTTTATTAAGTTTGGTTTTAAAATAATTCTGTTGAACCAAATATCAACAGACTGGATTTACAGAACTCTTTTGAATTTGGTTTACTGGTATTTCAGTGACGTTTGTAAGTTCTTTCAAAAGGGCACAAATTAATTTATCCCTGCAGTGTTTCCCCTAGATTGCTTGCCTTGGCAGGGCGCTCATCTCTTCCATGATTTTCTTCAACGAAGTGGGGAACCGAGATACGTCTGTGTTGCATGCAGTTTGTACAGAAAGTTTTCGAGGGGGAGGGGGTTGGACACAGCTCAGCATGAGGGAAACGGAAAGCTATCTCTAGCTTTTTATCTAGCATGTCTGTATTGCGCACTGCTAGCTTAATGCTATGTCAGTGACGGCAGTTATTAACGGGTGTGACGGCTCGGTAGGTAGGCAAGGTGCTCGGAGCTGTTGACAGGGCGGGGCGCCTTGTAGGCCTGTCGCGATAAACAATAAATCAATTACAGTAATCGCATGATGAATTAAATTAGCAACCTCATTTTCGTTTACCAGATTTATCGCTTCTTTGTGTCTCTCTTGCTACTGAAGACACTGGATGACAAAATGCTCAAATTCGATGCACTTCACTGACCCCTCCCTTTCTCTTTGCGCTTTAAAATCTGTTGTAATCGTCCAAAACTGCATTTTTTGGCATTAAAAGCAGCTAAGATGAGAAGCTAAGCTACGAGCTAAGCTAACAGGCTGACCTCGGGAATAAACCTCCCGTCTTGTCGAGCTCCAAAATTCATGGTTGAAACCCATGCCTTGGTGTAAAAAGTTGTTTTTCTCTGCAAAAAGAAGCTCAGAACTTGCTTACTGATTTTTTATTAAAAGCTGTGCGTGAAAAATGCTATGCTAAAGAGCTCAAATCACTGAGTGTCCGCCATGTCACCCCATGTCACATCAAGGGCCCTCTCTCCCATTTTTCTTAAAGAGACGCTGCTCAACTAGCCAGCCTTCGGTTCAGTCTTATACTGCCATCAGGTGGTCAAAAAAGGTACTACACACAAAACAAAAAATTTGACGATTATTGTTAAATTTCAAACAATATTATCGTTTATCGCAATAATTTCTGAGACAATTAATCGCCCAACAAAATTTGTTATTGTGACAGGCCTAGCGGCTTGCTTGTATAATTGTATAATAGTAGGGGAAACACTGGTCTGTGAATAAATGCATTTGATAAAACATGATATTGTTCAGACAGAAACATCTCAAAGAATAAGAACAAAGCAATCTGGGCCTGTTGGATAAGTTTAAAATAAACAACTCGTTGCGCAGCTGTTTCACCTGGAAGAAGATTGGTCAAACTCGGGGATACTGTCGGTAACCCTGCTTGGGAGAAGGTTTATTTAGAGTTTGTTACTATGGTGATAGACTGACTATCACTTACCTCTCTGGAACAGAAAACTCAAAGAGTTACACTAAACTCGGGGTCAACTAAAAACAAACATGTATACTGAAAGAAATGAGGCCCCATTTCTAAACACACAAAGCTTGCATCTTAGAAAACGTTATAAGGGTATAAATTACAGGCATCATTTACGAATACACACGTAAAGTTTTCAAGTAGCGTTCTTCAGCCGACAGGTCACAGGCGTGCCGTCCTTTGGGCTATATAAAAGTTTTCTACACAAACTGTTCATGTCTGTGGATGAACTTCAGTTCAAGTTCAGCTGTTGTTAACCGGAGCTTTGCTCTTCCTCCTGCCTCATCCTCTTCCTCAGCTGCTCCCCGATGTCAACCAAAGGGTTCTTCCTGGAGGAGAGCATCTTCACGGCGTCGATGAACCGACTGCTCTCAGCCTCCCTGCGCGGCAGAACAAACACCAAAGGTAAGTATGAGCTCACCGCTGACCGTTGGCAAAGTTAAGGAGCAAACAGGAAGTAGCAGCTTACAGGAGTTTACGTTTCTGTGACCGTTTCATTTGACTGAAGTCAGTTGGCTGAGGTCTCTTCACGGGCCTGAAAGGACAGGACAGAAAAAAAAAGAAAAAAGCTATCATATGGTTCATAAGATATTTTGCTAACAGACAAAAATTAACACATGCACATAGGCAAAAACATTTCCACACACTGCAGCTTCCAGTGCAGAATCAAACAGCAGATGGTGACGGTCAGTGTTTGCTGACTAACTGGTGAAACCTTGACGCTGCTCTCTGACTCAGTTGTGACTACACCAGAAATAAGGAGTGACCATTTTGACACCTGATGGTTGGCTGTCAGAGGAAAGATTTGGCACTTACGTTTTGTTTTTCCTGCTCTTTCGGCAGGATGTAACAGGTGCGGCGGCAGGGCCGATGAGCTGACAGAGTTCTGGTAAAGCATCAGCCAGTGGCCTCATGTCTCCCACCACAGGCGTTGCCCTTCGCCGGGCCTCAGCTTCCTGCTGTTCCTTAGCCTTCTTGATGAAGCTGATCTCTGAGAGAGGCCACAGAACAGAAATGAGTCATAATAAAGATCATAAATCTCACGTAAGTCTCACATTCATGTCATCATGTCTATCATGTTCCTCATTCGCTCTTGTGCAAGGCGGACGACTTTTCTTCTCTCTTCCGTCCTCCTGTCTTGTGTACTGTATCTTATCTCATTTACACATCTTCCAAAACAAAAAACTACTGTCATGGATCTGATCGGCTGGACTTTCAACGCAATCGATAAAATAGTTTCAACAAAGCGACAGGGTCCTGGAGAGCCCTCATGCCCCACTGAGACACACGTGGCAGGATACGTCATGGATCGGTGGGGAGTTTGGAAGCTGATGTGCCTTTCTGTATTGTCTCAGGAGGACGCCGAAGATGTTTATATAATTGGAATCATGATAGCAGGGTTTCTGCTTTTTGGGACCTGAGGATACCTATATGTTATCGACTATTGAAGAAGACCGCGGCAGCAGTTTTGGCCATGGCAAAACTGTTGAGTCTGTGTGAAAGTTTGGTTCATGCTCCGAGCACTCAAAATCAGCTGATTTACAAGCTAAACTGTAAGATGGAAGCAATGTGTGAGAATTGCAGGCCACCTGCGGTTTCTGGGAATCGCCAGCATGTTGGGGACGACCTTGGAGGGGGCTCATAAGCACTGACTAGTGGAATGCCCACAAATCTGGCCATTTTGGATCAAAAGTACCAGCAGGACTCAAGGCTAACAAGAAACAACAGACTGCTTGGAAAAAAAAATCAACAACTGTGGCTTATCTGAATCTGACTCCCCCGTTTGGCATCGAAGCAGGCCGACATCAAATTTCTCCTGGGATATGTGTAAACTAAGGAAAAGCTCTGTCTATCACCATCA
>JARVGS010000835.1:11683049-11693320 GCA_031762315.1 Hypsolebias antenori | reverse complement strand
CATATGTGTGTGTGTGTGTGTCTGTGTGTCTGTGTGTGTGTGTGTGTGTGTGTACAGTATGCTTTATTCATCAGTTTGCTCTGACACAGTCTAACCATTCACCATAGAGAAGCTAAAACAACTTACTTGGATTTTAAGACAATAGACAGCGTTGCCAAATATATTTTTTAAATGTAGTTCTGTGAATAATGCATGAACAGTCAACATCTTACTTGTTGCAGATAGCTTTTGAATGAGTAGTTTAATTATGAGCCCACTGACAAGCTAACAGCTAGTCCAAGCGGGGCCAAAGCCAATCTGCCAGCTTAAAGCATTTTCAGTTTCAATAAATTCATAGCTGTTCATGCAAATATAAACATTTACATTTGACTCAGTTTCACATTGAAAAGTGATTCTGGCAGAACTATTAGGATATTCTTGCCAGAAGTGACCCAGGCTTCATAACAAGTGCTACAGCTAGCTGTTGCTGCCAACTGCACAAAAAAAATAGAATTTCTCATAAATATTGTTGTAAAATTAACAGTGGTGTAAGGGTTAAAAAAGTAGTGTTAAATATTGGAATATACAATGGAATGTTCACATACATAAAAAAGCCAATTAATAAAAGTTATCTAAGGAAGCCCAGCAGATTGTGTTTAATCTTCACTTCGTCACAGTCTCCCATCCTGAGCAAGCACAAAGGCAACAGTGGAAAGGAAAAACTCTCTTTTAACATGAAGAAACCTCCAGCAGAACCAGGCTCGGGACAAGCGGTCATTTGCTTCACAAGAGCTGTTGGTCAGGTTACTTCTTGTTGTGCCATGCTCTCTAAATTATATTGAATCAAGTGTTTACTTTTGTAGGTGAATATAGATGTTTAACAACCCATTAAAATACACTGGCATGCAGGAAATGGATTCTACTTTATTCAGAATGTTCTGGGAGAGTCACCCCAGACCCCTCAACCAGTGTCTCCACCCCTTATTACAAATGCTTCTGATGCCAGTGGCCACTGCATTGTTCAAGCCAAGAAACATTGGCAGAACTAGGGGCTGAGCACCCCTAAAGGTCAGATTCTAGAATCGCCCCTGTTTCAAATTAAGGGGTTGAACATCAGATAATGTTCAAATTAATATAAAAAAGTTGAATGGAGCTCGCGCTGGAGCAACCTGTTCATGTCATTAACCCAAAATTCATTGCAGTGTAAATAAAATGGTGACATCTGCATGTCAATTAATCATTAAAAAAATCATATGAAGTAAACAACGTGCAATATTTTTACGTCTCTTTTTTTTTAGCTGAAGCACGTATTTATCAAATGAGTCAGAGTCCGAGAGACTTTATTGTCATTTGCACCACATGTGGTACATGTGATGAAATGAAATTATGTACACAGGGTCCCAGTTACATCCGACAATAAAATGCAAAAGAAAACATTACTAAGATCTAAGATGTCATAGTCCATTTATCCATCTATCCAGTTATTATTTTCTTTTTACCTGCTTTTCCTTTCTGGGTTGTCGGAAGCTTGTGCCAATCTCAAAGAGTCACAGTCAAAGCACACATGGAGACAAACAACCATTCACTCTCTCACCCATACCTAGAGACAACTCAAGAGTTATCAGTGAACGTAACATGCATGTTTTGATTTGTGGAAGAAAATCGGTGTAACCGAAGAAAGCTGACATATGCATAGGGAGAACATGTAAATTCTACACTGAAAAATGTTTAATAGTCATGAAAATAAATTCAGATTTAGAATATTGATGGTACACAGGTGGTAGGCTACCATTTGAAAGTAAAAAATATTGAACTGAATCAGTATTGGTGATACTGGTTTTGTTTACTTGGTATTGGATTGATGCCCAATTTTGCAGGCTCACACACCACTTCTTTTTGCTTTTCTCTGAATGTGGCACTTTGCATTATGGGTAAGCATCTCTACTTTGGTCTCATCTGTCCAAAGTAAATTGTTCTGAAAGTTATAAAATACAAATTAATATGTCGGACTCAGCTGTGTGAGTTTTGTTTTACTTTTAATGTTAGATTTAAATAAAATTAGAAACATAGCAATTTACATTATTTATTGATACATAAAACTCTAAATTTGAAAGAGGCTGAACGAGGCCTGTCACGATAACAAATTTCGCTGGGCGATTAATTTTCTCAGAAATTATTGCAATAAATTATTATATTGTTTGAAATTTGACAATAAAAATAATTATTGTCAAATTTAAGAAGAAATGTTTGTTAATTTGTTTTGCATGTAGTACCTTTTTTCAACCACTGGATGGCGGTATGAGACTGTTTAACTGAAGGATGGATAGTGAGGGGGCGAGCAGCGTGTCTCTAAGAAAAATGGGAAGGAGGCACCTTGACGTGACATGGGCTATCTCTCTTCAGTTCTTAAAATGGTGGACGCTCGGTGTGATTTGAGCTCTTTAGCATAGCATTTTGCACACAACGATTTTAATTAAAAGATCATTAAACAAGTTCTCAGCTTCTTTTTGCAGAAAAAAATATTTTTACACATAGGCACGGGTTTCAACCGTGAATTTTGGAGCTCCGAGACAAAACGGAGGTTTCCCCCCCAGGTCACCCTGTTAGCTTAGCTCATAGCTTAGCTTCTCAGATGCTTTTAATGATCCAAAAACACGATTTTGGACAGTTAAAATGGATTTTAAAGAGAAAAGAGAAAGGAAGGGGTCAGTGAAGAGCACCGGATTTGAGCTTTTTGTCATCCAGTGTCTTCAGAAATAGAGAGACACGAAGAAACAATACAGCCGATAAATGAAAATGAGGTTGATATTGTCATTTATCATATAATTAATTGATTTATTGTTTATTGCGACAGGCCTAGGCTGAACTCTCCATTTTCTTACGACTGCAGTTAAATTATCATGCAATGGTTCATCTTAGAAATTGTTTAAACAAACTGGATCAAGTGGTCAAGCTTAAATTATTACATCAGATTTTAAAAGCACTATGTTTATTATTCTATTTTGTGTCATTTCCCCTCAACACTAGCTTTCCCAGGCTAGCTCCCAAACATCGGGAATCTAACACAGCTGGAATCGACATCTTTGCCAAGTTCTCAGCTTACATCAAAAACCAAAGGAAAGATACCAACGATGGTAAGAAAATATTAAAGATTTAAGTATCTTTATTTCATGTTATACAGAGGTATGATACATGTAGTTCCACTTTTTGATGATGGATTGAACAGTGTTCTGTGAGATGCTCAAAACTTGGGATATTGTTTTATAATCTATACCTGCTTTACACTTATCAACAACTGTATCTCTCACTTGCCTCGTGTGTTCCTTGGTCTTCATGATGCTATTCGACTCTATAATGTTGAATAGCTGGGTTTATACTGAGATGAAATTGCAAACAGGCAGTCCAATACTCTATGTATTACGTGTCTTCTGAATTCAACTGGTTGCCCAGTATTTTAGTAAGGTGTATCAGCGTATAGGGGTCGTGTGATAGTGGGAATACAAATTAACGTTCTACATTTCAGATTTTTTTTATAAAAAAATAAAAACCACTTATTTTAATTTTATTATCTTTTGTGTTGGTCTATCATAATTTTTAGTTTATGGTTGTGATGAAACGTGGAAAAGGTCAAAGGGTATGAAGATGTTTCCAAGGTACGGAAGATGAGCCAATCTAATTCAGAACACTATTTTTGTGCATTCCTGACCTCAGCCTTGGAGAAAGCTTTGGTGAAGTCTCTTTGGCACCTTGACAACTTCCTGAGGACTCTTCTATCTGAAGAGATTGATGCTGATGCCTCAGGAGACCTACCCGAGTCCTCCAGGAGTTTCCTGGATGGACCTGATCTCACTCTGGCAGATTGTAACCTGCTACCTAAGCTACACATACTGAAGGTATGGTCACCAAATATTCATTATGAATCATGTGCACAGCTAGAACTTTAATATCAATTTATACGCAACTTTTTTCCCCAGGTTGTAGCCAAGAAGTACCGTGGCTTTGAGATCCCCACAGAGATGACAGGAGTGTGGAGATACCTGAACTGTGCCTATCAGAGGCAGGAGTTCACCAGCACCTGCCCTGCCAAGAGTGAAACTGAGTTAGCCTATCTGAACGTTGCAAAACCAATCAAATAAAAGCACAAGTGGACAAACAGAAATAATGTACATAAATGTATTAATATACAACAGAACAAGGAATAAAAACAAGAGGGTTGACTGATTGCGACTAGTTGGAGACACAAACTATCGGGAAAATACATGCATCCATGATCTTTTATCCACATCTATTTGGGTTGTTGGGGTCACTGGTGCCCATAGCCACTGTGCAAGAGGCGGGGTAGACACTGGGCAGGTCGTAAGTCCATCACAGGGACACATAGAGACATACGAGACAAACAACCATTCACTCTCTCACTCACACTTAGGGACAATTTGGAATTACCAATTGGAATCACACTGAATTGGTAACTTACAACACTATTGTGTATGTTGCACTACTGCTGCATAAACTCCCCTCAAAATTTGGGCAAAAATTCCTCATGGATACACACAACTCTTGCATGGCATTGTTGCAACAACTGCTAGATATTTTTATACTTGTTTATACCCTTGTTGAGCCTTGTCTCCTTTTACACTTTTGTCAATATTTTGGTGCAACTCTAGGTTTGAATGCTAGTATCTCACTGGGCTTCAGCTGTCGGCAACAAATCATGACTAGCATGGTAGCATGAAGCTAACCTTTATTCTGTGATCTACCACCTTGCTTTTGATGCCAAATGCCTTGGATAATGACTCCACTTTGTACCAGAAGATTCTTTGAGTATCCACCAAATACATTCTTTCCTCCAAGGCTCAAGACCAGAGATGTATTCCATTTTATATGAAAAAGAAATTCCCATTTTGAAAATGTGAAATCTTTAAGATATGTTGAAAGGAATGTTCGCAAGTAATATATGCATATTGATTAATGAGAAAATGAATGCTTTGTTTTTTTGTCTTTTCAGGAGAAATATTTAGATGGTTTAATCATGTAAAAGAACTTTAAACTAGTAGTTGTGAATACTTACAGTAATGATTAAAAATGTCTTAAACAGTTGAAACCAGGTGTTTCCATTCACCATAAAAAGACACGACCATTTTTCCCTCCTCACTATCTGACAAAAAAACAGACAAAAGCTCCGGGAATTCTATTTACCGTACCTGAATATTTATTTTATTAATTGCTGGTTTACATGCAGAAAAATGGAATTGTCCTTCTCCAAAACTGGGTACAATTTCCAGATGCCTGAAGATGCTACATTACTATTTACACAATTATACACAAATATAAGGCAAGAAAACATCCTGCCACTCAGAACAAAGATGGGTTCTGTGCATCTCCCGAGATGAACATGTTTTGGTGTGAAATGTGAGTAAATGGTAAATGGACCGTACTTGTATATAGCGCCTTTCTATCTTATGAAGACACACACAACAATCTGTGCCCTCATTTACCCATTCATAAAGCACTCTAGATCTATACAAAGATAATTGAACAAATCATTCTAATGAGACTAATCAGTGCTTTTAGATCACATTCTACACCGATGGGACACTCATTGGAGGCAAGAGGGGTTCAGTGTCTTATCCAGGGACACTTGACTGCTGGTGGATTCGAATCCCCAACTCTTGCATTTGGAGGATGACTACTCTAACACCTCAGCCACAGCCGCCCTAGTCTTAACCGAGTATTACCCCAAACAACAGCTAAAGAATTTATGAAGGTGAAGAAGCTTGTCAGAGAGTATTATCCACAGTAAAACAAGTCCTGGGCCAACATGGGCTGAAAGGACACTCAGTTTGTAAGTAAAAATTCCTCCAAAAGCAACATAAAAAGGACATGTTACAGTTTGTACATGCACACAGGGTCAAAGGTCTTAACGTTTCGGAAACGTCCTGTGGTCTAATGAAGCTAAAATTGAACTGTTTGGCCATAATGACCATCATAACATTTGGAGGAAAAAGGGTGAAACTTTCAAGCCTGGCAACACCACTCCAACTGAAGTATGAGGGTGGTAGCATCACGCTGTGGGGATGTTTTGCTACTGGAGAGACTGGTGCTCTTTACAAACTACATGGTATCAGGAGGAAAGAACCTTATATGGAAATATTGAAGCAACATCTCCAGACATCAGTCTGGAAGTTAAAGCTTGATCACAAATGGGTCTTCAAATGGATAATGACTCTAGGCCTAAGTCAAAATGTAGGAGTGTCCTCATAAAGTCCTGATCTCCATCTCCTGAGAAAAAGTGTGGTCAGAGCTGAAAAGGGGATCTACAAACCTGATTCAGTTCTACCAGTTCAGTCAGGATGAATGGGACAAACACATTTGGCTCAACTAATACAGTTTACCATCCATCCATCCATCCATCCATCCATCCATCCATCCATCCATCCATCCAACCAACCATCCAACCAACTAACCAATCAATCAACCAACTAATCCTCCATCCAACCAACCAACCAGCCATCCAACTAATCCATCCATCCATCTTCCATCCATCCAACCAACCATCCATCCAGCCAACCAGTCAATCAACCAACTAACCAACTAATCCTCCATCCATCCGTCCATCTATCCAACCAACAAGCCAACCAATCAAACAAACCAACTAATCCATCCATCCATCCATCCATCCATCCAGTCAACCAACCAAACAGCCAACTAATCTATCCATCCAACCAATCAAATGACCAACTAATCCATCCATCCAACCAACCAATCAACCAACTAATCCATCCATCCATCCATTCAACCAACCAATCAACCAACCAACCAACCAACTAATCCATCCATCCAACCAACCAACCAATCAATCATCCAACCAACCAATTAATACATCCATCCAACCAACCAATCAATTGACCAACCAACTAATTAATCCATCCATCCAATCAATCAATCAATTGACCAACCAACTAATTAATCCATCCATCCATCCATCCATCCAATCAATCAATCAGCCAATCACCCAACCAACCAACCAACGCATCCAACCAACCAATCATTTTTAACCACTTCTTCCATTCTGGCAAAAGATAAAAGTACATTTTTTACTTTGGAGAAAGTAATAAAAAGTACCCTCTCATTGGGCATTTAGGAAATTTTTAAGAAAAAAATTAGGAATCCTAAATAACCTAAAACTGGAACATGCCCTCAAATGCATCAAAAAGAGCCTCAGATTTATTCAAATATTGTCAAATAACCTATGAAGTCAGAATTCTGACTTTTGTCTTGTAATTCTGAGGGTTTTTTTTTCAACTGTGGCCCTAATCCTATTCTGTAGCTAAGGCCATATATATAATTAAATTCAATTCATTTCTGTTTATTTATATAGCGCCTCCAAATCTGAGGCCATGGTCCTCAACCGGAAAAGGGTGGATTGCTCTCTTCAGGTCGACGGTGAGGTTCTGCCTCAAGTGGAGGAGTTCAAGTATCTCAGGGTTTTGTTCATTAGTGAGGGAAGAATGGAGCGTGAGATTGACAGACAAATTGGTGCAGTGTCTGCAGTATTGCGGACTCTGTACCGGTCCGTTGTGGTGAAGAGAGCGCTGAACTGTAAGGCAAACCTCTCTGTTTACCGGTTGGTCTACGTTCCTACCCTCACCTATGGTCATGAGCTCTGGGTAGTGACCGAAAGAATGAGATCGCAGATACAGGCAGTTGAAATGAGTTTCCTCTGCAGGGTAGCTGGACTCTCCCTTAGAGATAGGGTGAGAAGTTCGGTTATCCGGGAGAGACTTGGAGTAGAACCGCTGCTCCTCCACATCGAGAGGAACCAGTTGAGGTGGTTCGGGCAAGGATGTCTCCTGGATGCCTCCCTAGGGAGGTGCTTCGGGCATGTCCGACTGGGAGGAGACCCAGAGGAAGACCCAGGACACGCTGGAAAGACTATATGTCTCTCGGATGGCCTTGGAATCCTCTCAGAAGAGCTGGCTGTGGAAAGAGATGTCTGGGCTTCCCTGCTCAAGCTGCCCCCGCGGCCCGACTTCAGAACAAGCAGAAGATAATGGATGGATGGATATATAGCACCAAGTCATAACAGAAGTCATCTCAGTGCATTAAACAGAAACATTCATAAAAAGCAAGTCAATAACGTTATCTTTCTGAGGAGCAAACTGCTTTGAATTTAACTTCATCATAGACTGTCATCTTGAGCAAGCATGAAGGCGACAGTGGAATGGAAAAACTCCCTAATGAGGAAGAAACCTCCAGCAGAACCAGGCTCAGGACTTAAAATAGAAATAATTTCAAATGCAAACTATTCACATGTATTAAATTGTAATTCATTTTCAGAAATGAGGTTAATCTGTCCTCCAGTAGTCCAAGTCTATGGCAAACCAACCCTAACTATAGGATTTATCAAAAAAGGGAAGTCTTAAAACTGGACAATGTGTCAGCCTCACGGACAGAAATTAGAAGTTGGTTCCACAAGAGAGGAGCCTGATAAATGAAAGATCTTCCTCCCATTCTGCTTTTGGAAACTCTAAGAACCATGAGTAAGTCTGCAGTCTGAGCTTCAAACTAAGTGCTTATGGCAATTTAACAATATTTTGTAGCAATCCAGTGTTCTACAATGGCAGCTATGAGTAAGTTCAAGTTCAAGGTGGTTTAATTTGTGATATTCAAGGTTAAGATTAATAGTACAATGAAATGCTCAGGATGAGAACTGATTTGACTCGCTAAAAACAAAGAACAAACAAACAAGAAATAATAAAGCATGCAATAAGGGTACAAAGTAAAAAGTAAGATTAATGTGTAAACCAACAAAATTCATGCTCAGTAATCCTAGTATACAATGCAACAATTTTCAGTCAGGTCATCTGGACAGTTTCTATTTTTTTCTTCTTGTGCTGAAAAAAACAAAACTGTCCAAATGACCTGACTGAAATTTGTTGCATTGTATACTTGGATTACTGAGCATGGACGTTGTTGGATTTGAACCAGTTTGACATGTCTGCCGACAAGGGAGAGGGCTGGCACCGGAGGAGAGGGCATGCCAAAGAGACCAACTTGGCACCAACGTAACTAGTTTGTAAGCTGTGGGGGGAAGAATCAGTTTTGTGTTGTGTGTTTCCTTGACTGATGAAGCCTTCAGGATGGAAGGTAAAAAATAAAATAAAAAAATAAAAAAAGAAACAGTCCAGATGACCTGACTGAAAATTGTTGGGTTAATGTGTAAACTATTTTTTTAAACCAGTGATAAACAGACAAATCTGCTAATTATTTAAGTGTAGCTCATTCTGAACAATCAATGCCACAAATCTGGTTTGTCAGTCCAGTTTAGTGTACTTTGACAAATATGTGAAACGTGATTTATTTTTTTTAAACAAAACACAAGTTTTTTTATACAGTATTCATAATTCAAACATTGTACAGTATATTTACATTAAAATAAAAAAAAAGTTCAATATAGAAAGGACTAATCAAGTACAGGTACAGTATATTACATACATCCACACTTCCACCGTCTGACCAGCAGGTGGCGGTAAATAAACGCTGTGAAATGATTTGTAATTTTCCGTAGAAGAAGAAGCAGACGCGGCAAATTCATACTCGGTGAACAGCGCATCAACGAGCGCCATTCGCTGCACTTTTCTCTTGAAATTGACGCACTCCTGAAGCGGTTTCAAGTGTTTGCCATGGCCCAACAGGCTGGTTACTCGCCCAGCTTCAAGCTGCCGACAGAAATCATGCGACTGAGGCGGAAAAGAGCTCGAAGCGACTCGTCTGGAAGCACCGAGAGTCCGGGACAACAAAGTAGGTCATCTGTGTCAGGCACGCGACCTTTCTCTCCAGGGCCGCTGTTTAAGGACCAGAACCCCTCCAGACCCGGAGTAAAACGCAGAAATCCCTTTGCAACGATTGAAAACACGTACAGCCCCAAAAAGAAGCTTTTTATTTACGACGAGCACGGTGGAAACGGCGGCCCCATCCAAACAGAGTGGACAGAAAAAGACGGAAATGACGTCACGACAGCGAAGGAAGGGTCAGCATGTAGTGACCGTTTGTTGGAGGTAAGACGAATGTTATGGACTAAATATGTCGTATTTGATGTCAGAAGCTTAAGTTAGTATCTCAAAAGTTACAAGATGGACTGTAAAGCTGCTGTGAAACTAAAAACGGGAGTCTTCAGTCCAACTCCATGATGGTTTCCGTTAGGGGTGCACGATAAATCAGCCGGCCGATTTATCGGCCCGATTTCCTTAATTTTGGGAAATCGGAAATCGGCCAATGCTTGCATGAGAAAC
>JARVGS010000835.1:11653258-11665124 GCA_031762315.1 Hypsolebias antenori | reverse complement strand
AGTTTCTTTTTTGTAGAAACGTTTCGCCCTCCATCCGGAGGGCCTCATCAGTCAGAGGAGTTCCAACAAACTGTTTCCCTACCAAGCAGTAAACACCTTAAGTGGACCAACCAGTTTGCTGGAGCCAAGATGGTTTCTAGGGGCTGTTCTGTCCCTCGTCGACTCCTCCCTGATGAGGCTTCTGGATGGAGGATGAAACTTTTCTACAAAAAAAGAAACTGTCCAGATGACCCGACTGAGAATTATTGGAGATTTTGTACAATTTTGTAAATTTATGATCCTGAAGTATCACGTATAAGTACAGTATTCAACAAAACCAGAGTTGTTTATACGGGGCCTAAATGACTACGGTAGATTGATAATCTAAGAACTAGTTTGAGCGGGAAAAGACAAAAGTAGATTCCTGCCATCTTGAAACAACCCTAATCTCAAATAAATTGGACATAGCTCTATTCTGATTGTATCAATAGACTAAGTGATACCGGTATTTTAGCGTGAAAATACTAAAGTAGTTTTCTGTTGTCTAAAAACCATTCCAGTCTAAAAAAAATTAGGACCGTGCCTAATTCTGACCGGATTAATAAGCTAACAGCTAGTTTGAGCGGGAAAATACTAAAATAGTTTTCAGTTGTCTAAAAACCACTCCAATCAAAAAAAAAAAAATAATAAATTGGACAGTGCTTAATTCTGACCGGATTGATAAACTAATTGCTAGTTTAAGTGGGAAAATACTAAAATAGTTATCTGCTGTCTAAAAACCATTCCAGTCTTAAAAAAAAAAAAAAAATTGGACCGTGCCTAATTCTGATCGGATTGATAAACTAATGGCTAGTTAAAGAGGGAAAATACTAAAGTAGTTTTCTGCTGTCTAAAAATCACTCCAATCTAAAAATTTTGGACAGTGGCTAGTTCTGACCGGACTGATAAGCTAACGGCTAATTTGAGCGGGAAACTACAAAAGCAGATTCCTGTCATCTTAAAACCTAATCTGAAACGTATTAGAGATTTTTCTAAGGGGCAGTTACGTTGCAAATGGCCATGCAATTATATATGGTGATGTCACAAAAATTTAAATGGGTCTTTCAACGAATTGCTATAAAAAGTTTTCTCTGAGTTTTGAAATGAGTTGGAAACGCAACAACCCTGTCCATTTTTATTGGTGCTCAGCAAATAAAATGTTAAACTGATTTGTGAACAGTGAGGTACCGATTCTAACAGCATGCAGACACATGCAAGTATATAAGTCACTGTTGATTTAGGATTTTACTGTATCTGTCACATAGTTGGAAAAGAAAAGGCAAATTTTGTCAAAAATGGCAAAAACAACAACAACAAAACAACTTTAAAAAACAGTGCTGTTGTGGGAAACCCAAAATAGCTGCATTATAAACACATCTATCATCCTGTTAAAGCTAACTAGCCACTTCAGAAGTTCTAAAGGGCTACAGCTGAACTCAACAATGAAACTTCTGCTATTTATTTATACTTGGACGTTGTGTTAGTGGGCCATGTTTATTTAAAATTATAGATTTAAGCACATTATGGAATAAGTTAAATAAATATTAGTTATCTTATTTTGTGGTATAACGATGCAGACATTAATTTTAATTTGCTCTTATTTTATAAAGAAGCATACCTTCAAACTCTGGCCAATAACATCTTCCCAACTTTTCAGAATCCCATATACAAGGGTTTAACGGTACACTTATATAATGGATTTTTTTTTTTTTTTTTTAACGAACTTTGGTTTCATGGTCACAGTTTAGCACAACAGGAACGTAAACAAGTGCTAAATGATTATTTTGTTTTCTTATTTTTAATCCCCCCCCCCCCCAATAAATAAATAAATAAATAAATAAATACAACCCTTGCTAGTAGTGCAGCTCTATCATAGCATGGTATAGAATTAAGTGATTGCCAACCATGGTCCTTGAGGAACGCCATCCTGCATGTTTTAATGGTTTCACTGCTCCAACGCACCTGATTCAGTGATTTTATTATTTACCAAAGCCTGTTAAGCATCCATTCAGCCAATCAGGTGTGTTAAAGCAGGGAAACAACTAAAACATGTAGGATGGTGTTCCTCAAGGACCAGGATTGGGAACCACTGGTCAAGGTAGGATTTCTTAATTGGTAATTAAAATTCCCAGCTGGTAATTTGAAATAGTTGTAGTGTACAGCACTATTTGTTTGATAAACTCAGAAAAGTATAGTATCTACACAACGTGGCATTGGTTCCTTACTAAATTAGTGAAAAACACCATTTGAATTGTGTTTTTAAGAGCTAATCTGTTTTCTAAAAGGTTAAAAAGACAATCTATGATTTGAAAGGTCCTCAGTTGCTCTCTCAAGCTGTATGCCTCACATTAATCTAAAGAATCCATCCCTTAAAGGTCTGAAGCCACAGTGACTGACGATGAATTAGGAGCAACACTCTGCGCTTTGTGAGAATAAACTGCAAAATACAGAAGAGAATGTGAAAATGTCTATAGATTTTATATTGAAGTTGAAAACTAACATAATTTTGTCAATTGCAACTTCAAAGTGCTTTGTTTAGGTTAATTTTTTTTGTAAAACATTAGGACTTCAACCTAATTTAAATTGACAATACAGTAGTCCCTTGCTACTTTGCAGTTCGACTTTCGCGGACTCACTCTTTTGTGGTTTTTCAACGATTGTCAACTTTAAAATTACTCGCGTGACTGGGATGGTAAGAAATAAAAAATTAACAAACAAAAAAAAAAACCTTTGGGCAGGTGCCGCCATTTAGTTGTTTTCTTTCAGTAAGTATAGCAACTCAAAGCACTATATTACCCAGAAGCCAACAGTGCTTCTGGCTGCTGCATTCTGCCGAAATGGAGGGAAAGTTTTCATCTGAACCTGACTAAAAAGTTAGGTCCTTATTCAAAGTAATTTTGGCGCTCTGTGGATGCAGAGAGCTGTATGGAACCGGTCGGGAATCGGACCAAGAGTACAGTAGTCCCTCGCTACTTCGCTGTTCATTTATCACACACTCGCTCTATCAGTTTTCTTAAGTACTGTACGTGTACATAATATTTTCCAAAAATTAAAAAAAGTGCCGCCATTTTGTAGTTTTCTTTCATTAAGCCTTCACTGTTTTGCCAGTCTGAAGAACTACGTTACCCAGAAGCCATCAATTCCCAGAAATCAACACTGCTCTTTCAACCACTGCTTGCAAATGGAGGGAAAGTTGTGCAGCAAAGTCAGAAGTTCTGTACGTTCTGTTGCTCACAGGACTGGCAGGACAGTCACAAATAATCCTGAAGCTGAACTCATCGTTCAATTTGTTCTCTGCTGAGTCGCCGGGTCGCAGTTGATCCAGAATCAGTTTGACCCGGATCCTGGGAGCCGCAGACGGCTGCAGGGTTCAGTCAGGTTCTGGTCGCACAGTGCTGGTCCAGACTGGGCCAAAGCTGGTGGATTAAATCCTGTGTAGCAGCACACACACATCAAGCTGGGTGGAGCGGTGGGCTTCAATCATGCTGTACCAGGACTTTTTTCATCTATCGGGTCGGACCGGAACCGAGCTGCTCCCATACTGCAGATCCTGGTAAGTAAAATTTTGTATCTCCTGTACACGTTGTTTAAATACTGTACGTTGTTAAAATTAGTAGGTTTAAGAGTTTAGAGGACTGATTTGTGGGCTTCATTGCTGCAGGATAAGTCTACAGAAACAAACCAAGTTGGAATAAAACAGCGACAGACCGGAACCAGAGCTGTTGCAGTTCTGCAGCTATTGAGTAAAATTTAGTAACATATGTTGTTAAAATGCTTTAGGTTTAAGAGTTTAGAACATTCGAAGAGTGGGGGGTTTCTAAAGCCTTAATATAAAGTTTAATGTATTTGAACTTGAACTACTGTATCACTACTTGGCAGTTTTTCACTTATTGCGAGGCTTCAGGGTACGGATCCACTGCGATAAACAAGGTACTACTGTACTTCCAGCCTCAGCGGTCAATCTGAGTGCTGCCTGCCGGCCCAGGAAGTAGAGCTGTCATTTCTAACCCAAAGCCCGGCCCGACCCGGATTAGGCTGTTATAATATGATTAATGGGCAGGCCGGACCCGTCTCGGGCTTTTAATTAGGTCAGGATTAGCCTCAGTCCAATTATATGATAACAAGGCTTGCCATATATTCACCAGACGCACGCGAGACTTGCCTTGAAAGAGGTAAAAAAGTTCAGTTAAGCTTCCGATGGGACTGTACTGCCAGACAGCAATCCATCGCTCAAATGGACGATCATTCAGTCGCTGCACTCATTGGACACACGCGGCCGATGATCCAAACAGGTGAGATCCCAGAGCAGATGCGTGTCAGAGCAGGGTCCATGAATAAATCAGAATGCAGGCAGAAGCAGGGTTTAAATGTTCTTTTACGGCTATGAAAGGACAAACACCCTTAGCTCCAAATCTGCATCTTACTTAGCTGCGCTTCCCCGATGACAGGTGTATTCCCAAAGCAGACGCGTGTCTCAGTAATGTAGAAGAATGCAGGCAGGAAAGGGGTTTAAATGCCTTTTTTATAGCCATAAAAGGACAAACACACCTCGACTCTGAATCTTCTGCCCCATTTATTCAGCCGCGCGTCCACGACCGTTAACAACTAATTAAAAATGTTGGGGTTTTTTCCAGGTTCGGACCTGTAATTACTGGTAATTCGTCTGGTCGGGTGGGGTTAAAAAATTAGGGCTGGGGCTGAGTCAGATCAGATTTTTTGAGCCCGAATGCAACTCTACCAGGAAGCCTCTCGACCGGCTGCAGAGAGCCCATTTAAAATTTTGCAGTAGCTACTGTACAGTACATATATTAAAATGACGTAGATTTAAGAGTTTTGAACATTGTAAGAGTGTCGGAAGGGTTTACAAAGCCTTTACAGTATATATATATATAAATAAATACTAAAATAAATATAGCGTTCCTACTTCGTGGTTTTTCACCTATTGTGGGAGTGTGTGGAACGTAACCCCCGGGATAATCGAGGGACTACGTAGAAACAGAAATTAGGCACCTTTTTAAAATCTGATGCAAATGTTTATCTGGGCATTTATTAACAACTGCAACCTTTATTATCCGTGTCAGCGTCTTCAGGTGCAATACTGCATGTTAAGACGGAGGTTTTTACCAAATATTTTTACTTGCAGTATTCAAATATTGCAGTTTCATTTAATTGAGTAAATAATTTGTGTCTGGTTCATTATAAAATTTGGTAATCTAAAACCCTCAGATTAAGTGCAACCCAAAAATACAAATCAGACTAAATCATTGTTTATTTCTGTAAGTTTTTCCTGTATGTTTGTTTGGTAAATAGTCAAAGGTGGTGCATCTCCTCAATGATGTTACTCTTCATCTCAAAACCAAATTATCTAGAGCCAAACCATTAAAAAAAAAAAAGTTTTTCTTATTTTAATTCCTGAAAATTGTAATCAGCTTTTTATATACCTGTACATCGTATAAAAAGACAGAACCATTTTTTCCCCTCATTGTCTGATGTTAAATCAGACTAAATCTTTTCTGTTTCAGGTCAAACAGGATTACCAAAATTACTTCTTGTTGCTGAATGTCTGAACAATGACAAAGAGAATTATATAAATAGTTTTAGATTTTTTTTTATTACGTTCTTCAAAGTCACAAGTTACATACACTACTTTGCCTTTAAACAGTTAAGGAAAGCCCAGGTGATGTCATCATCGCTTTGGAAGCTTTTCATAGGCTAGTCAGTGGTTCCCAACAGTGGTCCCTGAGGAACACCATCCTGCATAGTTTGGTTGCTTTTCTGCTCCAACACACCTGATTTAAATCTCTGAATCAGGTGTGTTGGAGCAGAGAAACAACTGAACCATGCAGGATGGGGTTCCTCAGGGACCAGTGTTGGGAACCACTGGGTTAGATGACAATATTTAAGTTAATTAGAGGCACACGTCAAACATGCTGCTTCTTTGTGTGGCATTATGGGAAAAACCCCACAACCCTGGTTCATCATTCAGTACAGTTTACAGACGTGAGAAGGTTTATCTGTTCAAACAGTTACACCACGGGAACATCCTGCCATCGTACCACTCAGGAGGGAGACGAGTCCTGTGTTCCTGAGATGTTTTTGTGTGAAATGTGTGTATCAACCCCAAAACAAATGAAACAACGTTGTGAAGATGTTGCTGAAACTGGTCAGAGAGTCATTACCCACAGTAAAACAAGTCGTGGTCTAACAGGAGCTGAAAGGACACTAGGTGAGAAAGAAGCCATTACTTCAAAGTAACATAAAAAAAGCCCGGTTACAGTTTGTGAATGCACACAGCGACAAAGATCTTAAGGTTTGAAAGCATGTCCTGTAGTTTGAGGAAACTAAAATTGATTTGTTCTGCCTTAATGACCATCGTTATACAGTATTTGGCGGAAAAAGGGCAACGCAAGCCTGAGAACACCATCCTAACTGTGAAGTTCAGGGATGGCAGCATCATGTTTGCTGCAGAAGGGACTGGTGCTCCTAAACTACCGTACATAGCAGGGCAGAACGGAACATTATGTGGAAATATTGAAGCAAGATTTTGAGAAATAAGTCAGGAGATTAAAGCTTGGGTCCAAGGCCTAGGGGTGTCCAACTCAGTTACCAAAAAGAGCCAAAATGTAAAAACTTTGTCCGAGCCACTGACCACTTTCAGCTGAAACATTACCTCGAGTCAGATACCTGATATCTTTTTTTGGTTGCAGGTTCATCAACAAGAGTTTGAGCTGTCTCGCTTGACGTTTTGTTACGCTTTCCACATCAGAAACGATAATGACAGAATGATCCAAGTAGTAAAGTATACTTCCTTAAATATTTTCTAAACCAGTCTCCAAACAGGATTCTATTCCGCCTGTTCTGTCAGGAGAAATGGGACAAAACTACCAGCAAGCTTGTGGAGCAAAACCTCGCAAACTTGACCCAAGTCATGCATTTTAACGACAATGCCACCAAATACAAGGAAAATGGATACAAGCTTGTGACTTCAAATAAAGTAATTAAAAAAAGACTAAAAAACTCATTTTCTCATTATTTGGACATTTGACAAACAGTAATATTTTTGAGAATCCTAACTGACCTAAAACAGGAAATGTTTAGTGTGATTTAGGCCTGTCGCAATAAACGATAAATCAATTAATCTCATGATAAATTAAAATTACTGACCTCATTTTCATTCATTGGCTTAATCATTTCTTCGTGTCTCTTTCTACTGAAGACACTGGATGACAAAAAGCTCAACGCTCCCTTTCTCTTTAAAATCCATTTTAAGTGCCCAAAATCACGTTTTTGGATCGTTAAAAGCAGCTAAGCTACGAGCTAAGCTAACAAGCCGCCCTCGGGGGGGAAAAAATCCTCCGTCTTGTTGACGCTCCAAAATTCACTGTTGAAACCCATGCCTTTGTGTAAAAAGTTGTTTTCTCTGCAAAAAGAAGCTGAGAACTTGTTTACTGATTTTTTTTAAATTAAAAGCTTTTTGTGAAAAATGCTATGCTAACGAGCTCAAACCACACCAAGCGTCCGCCGTTCTGAAAACTGAATAGACAGCCCATGTTACGTCAAGGGGCCTCCCTCCTATTTTTCTTGGAGACATGCTGCTTGCTCCCTCACTATCCATCCTTTGGTTCAAACAGTCTTATACTGCCATCTGGCGGTCAGGAAAAGGTACTACACAAAAAACAAACAATTCTCCTTAAATTTGACAATAATTGCCAATTATTGTCAAATTTCAAAAAATATTATCGTTTATCGCAATAATTTCTGAGATAATTAATCGCCCAGCAAAATTTATCATCGTGACAGGCCTATAGTGTGATTTAATGTTGGTGGGAAAAAAAAATGGTTATGTAAACATCTGATTTGAACTGTATGAGTAGTTCCAACAAAGTTGTCAGGTCCTCTGGACGGTTTCTTAACTTTGTTGGATTTTCTATCTGGATTATTGAGCACGAATCAGGATGTATACCAGTAAGTAGTTATTGACTGTGACCAAGATATTCTTCATTTGGTTGCGTCTACACATCCTTGACATTTGTACTGTGAAAGTTTGGTACAGAAATGTGTATCATTACACCCTTTATATACATTTATCTACATATACAGTATAATTAGTGGATAAGGGATCTAGGTTTCGATCCTCAGTTTATTCAGGGTCTTAAGTTGTCACTATGTAGCCGGTAATGATGCCCTGTTGAGACACTACCATCGCTGAGGCTTCAGTACGGTCTCCATACAGCTTCGGTAGCCGCCATGTTTGTTGACGAGCTGCTGTGGCTGGATTCCACCTCCACACTCACTCCTTCATTCTGATTGGGTAGAGAGGGGTGCAAAAGAGAGGAGCCCGTGGAGGCGTTAGTGCATGGCGGCAAGATTCTTGGTGGTGAGCGTGAGTCACTGCTGCTTCCTCCCCCGGCCATCATGGAGAACTGGTATGAGCCAGTGGTGGTGGAGTAGTACAGATGATATGGCGACGAAGTGGACTGGAAGGGCCCATTTTGAGCTTGGTGAGGGGTGTTTGGTGGGTAGGGAGGAGGCAGGTACGTGTGGTACCGCCCTGTTGGTGTGGTCGCAATGGCCGTTGCCATGGTGATGCCCAGTGCGCCATTAGAGACGGAGTTGTGGGATGGTGTGTAGGAGAAAGCGGCTGCTGTGGGAGGGTAGTGCATCCGGGGATCAGAGAAACGGGAGTCAGGCAGGGAGGACAGGGAAGTAAAAGGTCGTTCCAAGGTCATTCTGGGGTCTCCAAAGGCTGTAAGGTCAGGACCTGAGTGCAAACAAAGGTCAGAGATTAGAAATGTACTCACTCCTTTCTTGTGTGTGCTTTTTGTGCACTTGTTGTGTTACCTGTAAGCCTCGAGGACAGGTCACTGAGGGAGGAGCGGCCAGGTGACAGTGGGTTAGACGTGTGAACAGAAGGTGTTGTTATTTGACCAAGGTATGAGTAGGACTGATCATAGGACCAAGATGGAGACGACTGCATCTGCCTGGAATCTTGGAAACATAAGGACAGAAATCATTAACTTCTAGATTTAAAGCAAAAAAAAAAAAAAAAAAAAAAATCTAAGCGACTAAGGTAAATATTGTGCAGGATTGTGTTTTCACTTTAATCTGGAACTGTTACAAAGTTCTGAGCACAAAATCAGATGCACAAATAACTGACCGATCTTGCACCTAAAAAATGCAAGTTTATTTGTAATTTTCTTTTACTACCAAACTAACTTTATTTAATTATTTTGAATGCATCAATTTCTGTAACTTTTCTTATTTCCCCAGAACAAAAGAATTATTGGCGTCTTTTGCACAAGCATCAGGTGGAATACAGTGCTTAATTTGATCCGGATCCTGTTCTGTCTTATTTTGGCAGGGTGCACTCTGGTAATTGTTTACTTGAATCTGGTAAACCTCAGGCTTACTAATAATAAAGTTATTGACAAATATGACTGCCTTAAACGAATAAAACATATTGGATATGTTAACTGAAAATAATTACATAAACACTCATTTTAAACACAACAGCCACTTACGATTTCTTAATACAACATATGATCTGCTTCTTCAAGTAAGCATTTCTGCCTCTACCCTTAAAAAAAATTTCAGCTCCTAAAATAGTGGTAGGGGTGAGTGCTGAACGAGCTAACCAGGCAGTCATACGGGGGCAGGAGCCCACAGGTAGCGGCCATGAACAGACGGAGAAGGCACCTGGAGGTTTCACATGTGGAGTCGAACAGTGAATTCAGTGGAGAAGAGTCAGCTCAGAACCGTCAAGTAAGTGGGAGGGGTAGAATGTTTGACAGAAGCGGAGTGTTTACAATTGTAGGCAAACCGTAGATGTATAACAACCTGTTAAAATACACCAAAATGCAAGAAATGGCATCTACTGTATTTTTTTTCAAAATCTTTTGGGGGAGGACCCTCCCCACCCCTTGTCCCGCAGCCAGCCCACCCACTATTTGCATTCCAGCATCAATCGGTTTATAAATTAAGCCTTGGTTGAATATTTCCAGCACTTTACTAACATAATTTGTCTTGTTGTGTCGTGTTCTGGGCAGAGTGAAATGATGAGTCGGTAGTTTATTCAAAACATTTGACCCCGCCCATATTTGACTCCGCCCCAAATTGCAGGCTACAGTCAGGGCTTTACGGGATCCTTCAGAAGGAGTCTGAGAATGTCACTGGGGGAAGGGATGTTCGTTTCCCTCCTAGACCAATTGCAGCCTCAATCCAACAACGGATAAGCTGAAGAGGATAGATGGATGGATGGATATTTAAATGCAATACACATTAATTAAACACGTTTTCATAAAACAGACTAAATCTCCAAACTTAGAATATCCAAGACATATCATTAATGGTAACAAGTGTCAGTGCAGCAGTTTTACCAGAAAGTTTAAAGAGGAAATCCCTTTTTTAGAAATTTCTGACAGTTTGAAAATTTCTTTTGACTGTCATTTCCACCTTAGGCCTTTCTGCCAGCTGGCTCTCATTTCCTTCTAGCGACACAACTTGCTTCCTCACAGCCCCACATGTATACAACACACACATACACACCCACACACACATGCAAATGCACTCATAAGAAATGTTGTAATTGAGAATACAACCGCTCAGCTTCACCGCCAATGAAAGCCAAAGAGGAACAGATTCTGTCTTTTGGTTCCACTTTGGGTATCCACGGCAACCACAACACACACACTTGCACGTAAACACATACACACACAAACAGACCACAAAGGATCGCACTAAAACCACAAGGAGGAACTATGGTGCAAGCTGACGTGCAAAGGTTGGGAAATTCACACACAAATATGCCGACAAACACATGCGCGAGTACTTTCTGTTGTGGTGTATGATTTGATTTTTTTAAAGTAAGACTTCCCATGTTAGCTCATATTAAAGGAATAGAACATTACCATGTTCACAATAACTTATTGTTAAATTCAATTTTATCTTTTTTAATGCAAGATCAAATATCTGAAATACTTTTGGAAAAGTCAAACACAAACCGTTGATTACAATAAAAAAAATACAGTTCTACAGGCGTGGTAGTAGTTGAGCGTCATTCACAACACATACACTGAGTGTTAATAGATTATGCAAATTATTTTCAAGGTTTGCTCCAGATTTTTCTAGCATGTTACAGTTGACTTTAACAATCTACAATCACTTGTGACATATGATGCAATGTTCCTTCCCCCACTTTGAATCCTTTATTATTTTTATCCTTTCCCTTGAATGTTTGAAGTCACATTCGAGGACTTTGTAGAAAAGTTAATGGGTTTTTTCCTCTTACCAGCTGTTATTTGAGAGTGTGGAGGGCTGGAGAATGAGGCAGAGTTGAGAACTGCAGACTGGCGGCTGTTTGCTGAGGGTTGATGATGATGATGATGATGATGGTGAGGAGGGGTCACTCTAATGGAGCTCCGTCTCAGCTGTTCCAGCTCCGTTAGCCTCTCGGAGAACGCCAAAGAGCCAGCTTTGACATCATCCAGTTTCTGACGATGACCTTGGAGAAAGACGGGATGAAGACTCAATGGGAAGAATATACGTTACATCGTTCCAACAGTTGTGATGTAGCCCAGGCTATAAGAGTGTCTACTGTCTCAACATTGCATTATTTTATGCAGATGGAAGGATCCGTAGCCCCCGTCATGTGAACATTGGATAATAGGCCTGTCGTGATAAACAATAAGTCAATTATCCATCCATCCATTCTCTTCTGTTTATCCGGGGTTGGGTCGCGGTGTTAAGTAGGGAGGCCCAGAATTCCCTCTCCCCAGCCACTTGGGCCAGCTCCTCCGGGGGAATCCCAAGGCGTTCCCAGGCCAACCGAGAAACATAGTCCCTCCAGCGT
>JARVGS010000835.1:11628406-11645299 GCA_031762315.1 Hypsolebias antenori | reverse complement strand
TCTTCTTACATTTTACAATAATTACTACTTGTAATTATTGTGAAATTTCAAACAATATTATCGTTTATCGCAATAACGTCTGAGACAATTAATCGCCCAGCTAAATTTGTTATTGTGACAGGCCTAGTTTAGGTATGTTCTGGTAATGGTTAGGTTTAGGGTTAGATATGTACTGGTAATGGTTAGGGTTAGGTTTGTTCTGTAATGGTTAGGTTTAGGGTAAGGGTCAGGGTTAGGCTATAGAAATGAATTACAAATGAATGGAAGTCAATGAGAAGTCCCTGTAAAGATAGAAAGACAAACTGGTGTGTGTGTGTGTGTTGAAACCAAGTGCTTGTCCTCCAATTGGAAACACTGCCTAATTAATAACTGGAACACTTTGACACAAACATCCACCCACACACAAGGAGAGAAACACAATAGCCAAGCAACAACACTGTCCATTAGCATTACCAGCTAAAAGCACTTCTCTCACAATGATCAGTAAAGATGCCTCAGGTGGAGAAACTAGAAGAAATGGCAATCGCAGCAAAATGAATGGCTTGATTGGAATAGGGTTCTATGCTTTTTGGTAGCAGGACATTGTACGTCCAGTGGAAAGGAAATGTACAACAACAAAAAAATTGTTTACCATTGACAACAAATGAGAAAATTATCCCTCATTGGTGTTCTGCTGCTCAGACATACTTCACTGTAGAAACGTCATTCAGTGTTTAAATGGGTCACAGAAAGATTTTACGCACCTTAACTAAAATATGATTTCCAATCTCGTAAAAGATCAATGTTCATGCTCAATAATCCAGGTTTAAAAAATCCAGCAAAGTTAAGTCAGGTCCTCTGGATGGTTTGAAATGCTCTGTCCTTCATCCAAAGGATATTTTCAGTTGTAGGAGCCACAACTAACTCAGTCCTACAAGCAGCACACTCACATAGTGGACCAACCAGTTTGACGATGCCAAGATGGTTTCTGGAGTCCGCTCTCTCCCCCGTCACCTCCTCTGAGGCAGCCATGCCCAAAGTGGTTCAAAACATCAAAGTTCATGCTCAATAATCCAAGTAAAATATCAGACAGATTTTTCGACAGGGGAGAGGGTAGACTCCAGAAACCATTTTATCACCATCAAACTGGTTAGCCCACTATGCGAGTGTGCTGCTTGTGGGACGGATTTTGTTGTGGCTCTTTGGACTGATGAAGTCCTTTGGATGAATCCTTTGAATGAGTCTTTTGTTAAAATTCAGTTCTCTCTTGTAAACGAGTCCTCATGGCTCAATGGGACTAACCAGTATAAATAAAGGTTGAATGGAAAAAAATGAAGGACGAAACATTTCAACTACAAAAAAAAAAAAAAAAAAAAAAAAAAGGTCCAGATGACGACTTAACTTTGTTGAATCTAGCAACCAGAATATTATTGTTCCTTTAGAATACTTTTAACCTCACTTTATTAAAACACTGCAGAGGACAAGTAATGCTGGGAAAAGGAACTACTTTTGTATTCTCCACAGTTAAGTTTGTATTTAAACAAACTTTTACTCTTGTATTCTTTGAACTACAGTACTTTAATTTTTTTTCCCAATACGACAGTGCGGTCTATACAATAAAAGCACAGTTATTCTTCTGTTTTCTTCAGACTGAGTTGTTATCAAGTGCACGTGCATTTGTAAATGTGTAAATGTTGGTGCAGTTTGTGTATACAGGACTGGTGTTTTAAATAGATAAGTTGGGACATTTGCCTATGACTGATTTAGAGTAACTGTGGTCTAGTGTGTCCGTTAAACAGAGAGAGGAGGGGGGTTGAAACGTGTCGGGTGGAATGAGGTAGACTAAAGAAATTTTTTAGGAGGAAGTTGAATGAATTATGTTTTTTTGCCGCTTGTACTTCCTCTACTTTATCCACTCTGTTTATCACTTGTGCAAAACACATCTACTGTATTTCAAGCAGTGGGAGTGCCACAACTAATTACGTGTCAGTTACAGAATTGTTCGAAGCACCTACTAGGAGGTTTTAGAATGATATCCAGGAACCAAATTAAACTGAACAATGAAGCTGTGTATGAACCACTGAGCTAAAGTATAACTAATCATTTGAGCATCTTAAATAGTATTTGCTTTCATCCACGTCTTGGCGTACCTCTTCCACTGCGGCCCACAAAGCGCAGGTCATTGAATCTGGCCACTTGGTTCTTGATGGCGGCCGTGGCGTTCCGAAGCTCTGCCGAGTAATTCTCATCATTTCCAGCCATCACTGTAACCAAGGTGCCATCAGGGATGTCGCCAAGGGCTACCACCTAGGGACATACGCAAGAAAAATACCATTTTGTTTGAACAACACAAGAAATTTAGCTCCTTCTATTTTTCTTGACCACAGCTGAGATGCTTCTCCACTTTGACTGGAGTCCACTGGTGGTCAACTAAGTGAACTAGACATGATTTGAAAATACACCTCACCACAATAGGATCCCTTGCTACACATCCGACCAACCATGAGGTCAAAGAACAAGTCTGATGAAACCAAGACTGAACTGTTTGCGCTAAAATCTAACCTACCTCGAGGAAACCAAGCGCCGCTCATCACCTAACCAACACCATCCACACAGTGAAGCACGGTGGTAGCAGAATAATAATAATAATAATAATGTGTATGTGTTGTCATCATTGTATGTTCCCATGCAATGATGAAATTGGCTCTCTGCATTTAACCCATCCACCCCCAGGTGGAGCGGTGGGCAGCCACTGAAGGTGCCCGGGGAGCAATTGTAGATGGGGTGTCCTGCTCAGAGACACCACGAGATGCGCAATAACTGGGGATTGAACGTGGGACTTTTGGGGCTTGGGTCGGCTGCCCTGCCTCTACCCCATCTCGGCCCCCATCAATCCCAAGAATCACGCTGTAGGAGAGTTCTGTGGAGATCAGGAACTCAGGCTGGACCAGAGGTTAACACAATCTGTGAATGTCTTTGTGTGGACCAGTCAGAGACTTAAAGAAGGGCTCCTCCATTGGTCCCCAAAGATTTGGACTGAGCTTTAGAGGATTTGCAAAGAATGGCAGAAAATACCCCAATCCAGGTTTTATTGCATCAAATCCAAAGGGACTTGAAGCTAGAACTGCTGTCAAAGTGCTTAAGTCAGTACTAAGGAAAGGGTCTGAATACTTAGAGGTGCATCCCAAAAAGTAAGGATATTGCGAAAAAAGTTAAAAAAAATTTTTGGTCAGTCATTTCAGAACATGAATTAGTTAGGCTTCTTCAGATCCGTTGTAGGACAGACCGCTACAAGAGATCCATCCTGCCCACAGCCATCAGCATCTATAATAACTCTTTAATGAACCCAGGATGATGAGTTACAACATTTAATTTCCCTCTGGGATTAATAAAGTATTATTGAATTGAATTGAATTAAATAGATTCAATTGCGCATAGAGTGAAATATTTCAAGCATTTATTTCTTGTAATTTTGAAGATTACGGCTTAAAACAACAACAATAAGATCACTAACAAAGGTACCAAAAGCTGGCTGTGGAACCTAATTTAGAGACACTGAATTATTGTTTTTTATTCATCATTTTTTAAGATATAATCATCAAAATTACAAGAACTAAAGGCTTGAAATGTTTCACTTTGTGTATTGGATCTATGTAATAGATGAGTTTCACTTTCTGAAATGACTGACAAAAAAATTGAACTTTTTCCACAAGATTCTGATTTTTTGAGACACACCTGTACAGTATACAAATGTCATATGTGAGGTTTGCTTTAAAAAAAAAAAAGTTGCGCTTTTGGGGTTGGGGGGGAATCAGTTTTCATTTTATCATTATGGGGAACTAAGTACTGTATAGAATTATTATACAATTCAATAGATATAATGGAGTGCCTGATATTTCAAAGCTTGCTTTTGATAGTAAACCTATTATTATTATTAGGATTTTTCTAAATCACATATTTATCCAGGCATTAGTTACTGGTATTGACTGGTACAGGGGAGTGGTGGTGCAGAGATTAGAGAAGGTGGGCCTGTGATTGGAAAGTCGCCGATTCGATTCCCGGGACCGACAACTTCAAAATGTGGGTGGGAAAGATGAAACACCCACACCTGCCTCCACCTTCATTTGCCCCCACTTTGGGCCCTTGAGCAAGGCCATCAACCCCTTTAACCTCTGCTCCCCTGGGTGACCCAGAGGGCAGTTCTCTGCTCCATACAGAGGGCTGTGGTATCTCGGTGGTTGCGTCAGGAAGGGCATCCAGTGTAAAAACCATCGCCAAGTCTTTGTGCAAGTTCGCTGTGGCGACCCCCGAGGAAGGGAGCAGCCGAAAGAAGCAAAAAGAAGACGGGTATTGACACTAAGGTCCATTCATTTGCTAGATCCAATTGACGTTCTGTAGGACACCGAGTTGATTTTAATTTAGAAATAACTTTTCTTGAAATGGTTTAGTTGAAAAAGTATCCTCGGGACACAAGAGTATTTTAGTATTTGTAGCATTCAGTACATCAGACAACACTTTCCTCTTTTCCACGCCGACTGATTTATAGAGCCATGGAAGCTGATTTCCATAATAACGATAATCTGCGCAAGCCATCTGTGTGCAAATGTCTTCTGAAGATACAGTACTATGGATGGGCCCTCTCTTAACCTTGAACTCTAAGCAAACAACTGCAACCCATAAAGACTGGATCAACCTGTGAGGGAAACCTTGATTTTAGTGCAAGTCAAAAGATCAATGACACGTTGCTGCTTCAATAATCCAAAGAACGCCACACAGCTATGAGCTACTAGCGTAAAGTACCATTAACTTATTGGATGTAAAATTCTAACCTGGAAAGACAAAAACAAACAAAACAAAACAAAAAAAAAAACCTCTGAAACAGGGAATTCGAGAAAGAAACCGACAACAGATCGTGTAAAAATAAAATCCACCCTTTTTCAAATCTGATTTTTAAAAAAAAATATATATATAACAGGGCAAAATAAAAAGATCTAGTTTCTATCAGGTTCTAAAGTTATTAAAATCTAACCTCAAATGAACAGACACATCTAAATAGAAAATTGTGTTGACAAACTGCATCCAGTCCCTGATCAACAGCTTGTAGAACCCCTTTTAGCATCAAGAACTTAGTAGTTCTTTTATGTAGGACTTCATTTAAAAAAAAAAAAATTCCCTCACTTGCTCTGGTATGAGGCGGACACATTCTCTTCCCTCTCCTGTTTTCCTACTTTTTTGCTCTCTGTCTGTGTATCGGAGCTCCTATTTTTTACAAATCTTCCGAAATGAAAACTACTGTTATGGATCTGACCAACTGGACATTCGACGCAGTCGACAAAATCCTTTCAACAAAGCAACAGGGTCCTGGAGAACCCTCATGTTCCACTGAGAATCTCAGGAGGACGCCGAAGACATACAATCGGATTTATGATAACAGGTTTCCTTTTTTTTTTTTTTGAATCGGCTGGTTCCTGGTTTATCACCATACAAAGAAGACAGCTGCAGCTAATTTGGCCTTCGTCAGGCTGCCTGCTTGTGAAGGTTTGGTTCGTGTTTTGAGGACTCAAAATCAGCTGATTTATGAGCTAAACTGTAAGATGGAAGTGATTTGTGAAAATCGCAGGCCACCTGCGGCTTCTGGGACTCGCCAGCATGTTGGAAACGACCTTTGAGGGTCTTGAAGCATAGACCAGTAGAATGCACCCTAATCTTTCAGACCTTGGCAGTAACAATAAGATTCAAGGCTGACAAGAAAAATAGTCTGTAAAAATCAACAATTGTGGTTGTCAGAATCTGTCTCCAGCTGGCCTCGGAACAGACCGACTTGTCAATTTCTCCGAGAAATGTGTAAACCAAGGAAAAGCTTTGTCTATCCGATAGACAAAGGGGTTGCAACTCCCCCACATCGCTCACATAATTGGGAAGGAATTTTAGCTCACTCTTTTACAATGTTGCTTCAGCTCATTGAGGTTTGCAGTCACTTATTTCTGCACAGCTCTCTGATGGCTCCACCACAGTCAGGTTGAGGTCTGGCCTATGACTGGACCATTGCAACCCTTTGATTCTATTTGAGACTATCTGTTGTAGATTAGCTGCTGTGGTTTGGATCATTGTTCTGATGCATCATGACAGTTTGATCCAAGCTTCAGCTGACAGACAGATGGCCACACAGAATCCTTTGGTCTACAGAGGAGTTGAATCAATGACTAGGAGAAGACCAAACCATCAGTCCTCTGCCACCGTACTTCACAATCAGTCTGCTCTGTTTGGTTTTCTACATACCTGCGACTGTGCGTTAGGCGCAAACATTGCTACTTTGGTCTCATCTGTCCAAAGAACATCACTCCAGAAGTCTTGTTGTTCATTCAGAAAAAGCTTTACTAATCTAAGTTGTGCTGCCGTGCTCTAAACTGCAGTGGTTCCCAACCCTGGTCCCTGAGGAACACCATCCTGCATGTTTTAGTTGTTCCTCTGCTCCAACACACCAGATTTGAATGAACGAGTGATTAAAAGGTTTCTGCCAAACTTTAGGAAGTAACTAAACCGCTGAATCAGGTGTGTTGGAGCAGAGAAACAACTAAAACACGCAGGATGGTGTTCCTCAGGGAGCAGGGTTCGAACCACTGCTCTAGACAGCTTTTATTCTGGCACCCTTTTAAACAAGCCATAATTGTTCAGTCTTTTTCTAACTGTCCTGCCATGACTGTTGGCCTTCCACCCACTAACTGAGGCCTGTAGAGTCTAACATGGAGCTTTTGGGTCGATTCTCTGAGCATTGCATGATGAATTCAATGGGACCTCCACTCCGGGAAAGATTAATAACTGACTTGAATGAATCATTTAATCAGTAAGTTTGATCAGCAACACTTGGCTGATACTTTCTCTCTTAGATTCTATGGAAGCAGCAAAAAGTTTTTCACACTCTTTCTCTTTAGGCTTTGTTCATAATGATGCTGTGGATTTGGTTGTGTGTAAATAATTGTAGGGCCTAGTAAATATCATATATATTTTATTGTCCTAATATGTAAAACCCTAAAATTTAAACAGGGTGTCCTTTCCCCCCAATTACTAAATAATTCAATATAAAGTAGAAACACCGCAATTTTGATAATCTCAATTTAAAGTCATTGTGAGTGTAATTATACATAACAAGCTTGCATGGTTAAATTTGACATAATTCCCTGTGTGTATATCTATAATGCATTATTTCCTGCATATAAATATGCACATTATGTGTGGATGAAACACTCATTTATGTGAGCATTATCTGTAAGGGGTAGTGACATCCGCTCACGACACTCCATAACGATGCATTATGCACCAAACTCACTAACACAGACATGCATGTGGAAACGCTAATGCATAAAATTCAATAAATCAATCTGCTGCGTGTGTGTTCTCTGCAGCTTAGTGCTGCTTTTCCACAAATGCATTTTGTCTAAAAGAACAGGAAAGCCATCCACATCCAAACAAATGTGTTCACGAGGGAATTCAAAGGAAACACATGAATCATCGAGCTATGCCTTTTAAAAATGCTGCAAATGAGTGAATTGAGTTATATCGTTTTGTTGGAGAAAAGCAGTTTATAATCTTCGAAAATATAGATAAATACGCCTGGAATAAAAATGTATACATTGCAGCTATTTTATAGGTAGTCATTTAAGGGAATACTATGAAATACCTGAAAATTATGGCTAAAATAAGTATCCAAATAGAAAAAAAAACAAAAATATATACATTTTAATTTTAAGGCTTCTGTTCATATTTGTTTAAAAAATATGTAAAATTATTATTATTATGGAAAGTTAATAGTTCTGAATTTCTTGTTAAGATTACTACATTGGACTTCATCCTAATTACTTTTTCTTTTCAAACATTTCAAACAAAAATGCTGAAATACCCATGCCGAGCCACTAGGTGGCGAGGATGTTCATATTAATTACATTAAAATCCAGAAAATGAATTTTCCTAGTTTGGCAAAAAAAAAAAAAAATTGTTATTATTGTTGAAACGTTTCACAATTTCAAATTTGAACCATTTTAACCCACGATCCAGGTTTAACGGAATAAAGTAGGGCAAAAGTAGAAAAAATTGGTTAAAAACAGCTTCATTGTTATTTTGATTTGTTGCGCACAACATCATTAGCACGAGCACAACATCTTTTTTTTTCAGAAAAGTGTTTTTAACTTCCCACAATATCTCCATTTTTGAAAACATCTGGAGTATTGTGAATGTGGCCAAAATGTCAGCGATTTACAGATACACGTAGAAAAATAAACCTTACAAAGAACAAGCTATCAAACTTGGACTTAAAACAGATTTTTATTCTTTAGAAACAATATTTATTACATTAATCTATTCTAAAAATATATAGAGTAGTCCCTCGCTACTTCGCGGTTCGACTTTCGCGGACTTGCTCTTTCGCAGTTTTTCAACGTAAGATTGTACATGACACATGGTTGTCAACTTTACTATTACTCATATGATTTGGACTATACAGGATAAAAAGTTAACGGGCAAAAAAAAACTTCAGACAGGCAATTTTTTTTGTAGTTTTCTTTCACTAAGCCTACACTGTAATGCACATCAAAAGAACTACACTACCCAGAAGCCTACAGTGCTTCCGTCCACTGATTTCTCCCAAAATGGAGGGGTAGTTTTGCAACGCAAAGTCAGAAGTAACAATCTATAAATTAAGCTCAGAGAACTGAAAGGAAAGTCACAAATAATCCTGAAGCTCAATTCTCCACGTGCACATCAACCTGGACGGGGCGGCAGACTTCGTTGCTGCAGGGTAGTTCCGTCTAACCAGAACCGAGCTGCTGGTCTGCAAAGCTGGTGTAATGTACAGTACATATACGTATTTTGGTAAAATTACGTAGGTTTAAGAGTTTAGAACATTGTAAAAAGTGTGGGAAAGATTTATAAAGCCTTAAAGTAGTTCAACTACACCGAATGATTGTTTTTGGTTGAGGTGAAAGTAGTCTAATATTTGTTATAAAATAATCAAATATTTTAAAGCAAACTGATTATTTTGCTCAGAATTGAACCAACGTTGAATTTTAAACACACACAGTATTTAAAAAAAGAAAGAAAGAGTAAACAAATTTCTTTCAAACCACCTCACGCACCTTAAAAGCAATGGGCAGTGTCTTGTTACACCTCCAGTGTGTGGGGAGCAACGAGCAGAGGAAGTTCGGACTGTCGGTCTTCACCAACTCCCCTGGATGATCTGAGATCACCTGACGAAACAGCATCACAATCACATACGTGAATTCAGAGCACACTTATTATGGGATGGTGTGTCGCCGTACCTCTGCCATGCCATGGTCGGCGATGCGCAGTTTGCCCATCAGAGCGCCCCCTCCGCCCGGCTCCTGCGCTCCAAGAGGCAGTGCCTCGGCCATTTTCCCTCCCGTGGCGAGTGAGGTGGAGGGGGGAGTGTACCGCCGGCCAGGAGCTGGGTCTGCAACAAAAAGGGAAGATTCTCTGAGCATGCACCAGGACGTTCTCTGAGTGTCATCCGTTTGTTCCACATGTATTATTAATATGAAGAAAGGCGTAGATTAACACTGTTCAAATATTTCAAATAACCCTAAAGTAATAGTAACCATTCTGATGACGCAATTTTGATTGTGTACCTTCTACAGGGTTGACTTTGTAGACATCAATATGTACCTTAAAGGTACATGTAGTAAAAAGTATATAAATGTACTGAATATTCTCAAAGTTATGGTAAAATACGTTGACATCAAGATAAACTAGAGAAACTGCATTTCCTGCGAAAATGCATTGTCAATGCTTATTGCTTAAGAACTTGTTCAAAAACAGTTGGAATTAGCTAAAAACTTTGAAATGTAGGAGAAAAAGAAGAACAAGCCCAAATTAAAATAAAGTAGGGAAAAAAACATATTTGCTGAATTAGGATTAAATAAGCTGAAATGAGCACAAAATATTATGAAATCATCTAAAAAAAAAGTTTAAATGAGCAGACAACAGCTGAAAAGTAGAAGAAAAGCCAAAAAGTAGCTTAACCTTCCAGAAGAAAGTGAAACGAGCTGAAATGAGCTAAAAAAAAAAAAAAAGTGGAATTAGCAGGAAAAGCTAAATTTAGCACAAGAACAGCTGAAATGGCAAAAGTAGTTGAAGCTAGCAGAAATCAGCTGAAAGGAGCATAAGCTGAAATTAGCAGAAAGAAGTCAATTAGGCTGAAAGTAGCAGACATTACCATGAAAAACTTGAATTAATCTGAAAACAGCTGAAATTAGCTGAAAAATGCTACCAAGGTAGCTGAAAAGGTAGAACAAGCTTAAATTAACAGAAGAAAGCAGAACAACACGTATGCCCAATTAGGCTGAAAGAATCAGAAATGGACACAAATAAGTGGAAAATATATGAAAAAAGCTTAAAATAGCCACAAAAAAAAAAAAAAAAAAGTTACTAAAAAGCTGAAAGATGCTCAAGTTATTAGGACGAAAAGTCCATAAATTTTTACATTTTTACTTTCCTTTTGTAATTTTTTTAAACCTTCTGTTTGAATAAATTGTAAAACACAACTTTAGTTGTTTAAATGTGCTTTAAAGTACATTAGTTATTCCCATTTGTAGGCAAAAAAATAACATCCAATTTTATATGTATTTATTTTTAATAGGCCTGTCACAATAAGCAATAAATCAATTAATCGCTTGATAAATTAAAATGATCAACCTCATTTTCATTTATCAGCTTTATCGTTTCTTCGCGTCTCTCTTTCTGAAGACACTGGATGACAAAAGACTCAACTCCGGTGCTCTTCACTGACCCCTCCTTTTCTCTTTTCTCGTTAAAATCTGTCTTAACCGTCCAAAATAGCATTTTTTTGGATCGTTAAACACAGATAAGCTGAGAAGCTAAGCTACAAGCTAAGCTAACAGGCCGATCTCAGGAAAAAACCTCCATCTTGTCGAAGCTCCAAAATTCATGGTTGAAACCTGTGCCTTCGTGTAAAAAGTTGTTTGGCTCTGCAAAAAGAAGCTGAGAACTTGTTTACAGATTATTTTAATTAAAAGCTTTGTGTGAAAAATGCTATGCTAAAGAGCTCAAAACACACCGAGCGCCCGCCATTTTGAGAACCGAAAAAACGAACAAGACAGCCCATGTCAGGTCAAGAGGCCTCCCTCCCATTTTTCTTAAAGAGACACGCTGCTCGCTCCCTCACTATCCATATATCGGTTCAGTTTTGTACTGCCATCTGGTGGTCAAAAAAGGTACTACACTCTAAACAAATTAACCAACATTTCTTCTTAAATTTGACAATAATTACTAATTATTGTCAAATTTCAAACAATTTTATTGTTTATCGCAATAATTTCTGAGACAATTAATTGCCCAGCAAAATTTGTTATCGTGACAGGCCTAATTTTTAATTAAAAAAAATTATTCAAACCAAATTATCAGTAATGGGTTAAAAAAAAGGTGTTTTAATCTACAAGTTGTAACTGAATAATAAGTCTTATTTAAGATAAAAATAAAACAAAAAGCAGCTGGATATATTTAATTTGCCTGTTTCACTTTCTTTTGCGAAAAACTATGAAAAGCATACTAACAGGAATTACAAATGAAATAGGTCCCATCATAATATGTGAAAGGCGTGTGCGTGACATCTCGCGCAAATTCATGTAATAATCGTCACATGAAATGTGTCTGAAATCAAGAAATTAAAACAGCTGCAACATTTATCTGTTTCAGGTCAAACTTTCTTTACATAGAAACATTTAATCAGAAACAAATTTTCAAAATGTTTATTTTGCTGTAATTACTGTCACAATTAGTTGACATTATCATGGTTTAAATTCTGAGGGGAAAGAAGAGTTTGAATTTCCTTACAAGAAACACCGGCTACACTAAAACGTCCACCTTTATTCACCGGAAATCAACTACAACAGGTAGCAAAACCATCAGCGATCAAAGCTGCAGGACGTTTGAATAGCTAAACAGACATAAATTTCAAAATAAAATAAAGAACAAAAGTTTTTTAAATATAAACTAAAAGGATTTATATACTGGTCGATGTAGCCAAAACAATGAGAATAAAATGGATATTTCAAAGTGAAAACAGGTTTTTGTAGCCATTACTTCATCACTTATGATCATGCTGGTCAAGGCTGAGGTCGTCTGAAAAAGAGAGTAGATAAAAAAAAAAAGCATCTATGAAAGAATGAATGTTTTGGAGTTCACTGAATAAAAGTAAATTGTCCCATTTATTAACGCACAAAATGACAGATATAATGTTCTGAAGTAAAATACTGTACTAAAAAATACAAAAAATAATGTGGATTCCCTTAAAAATATGAAATTCAGAGGGAACCATTAAATCAAGATTGACTCGATTCAAGTTAGCTAACCGCTAATCTTGCAGCTAGCTGCTGCTTTTTGCGCTTGAAAACGGCAACGTTTTTGTTAACGATGTTAAAAACTTGTGAAACTGGTGGTGATGCACATGTTTATAAAATACCATATCAGTGATCTGCTATGAAAATTATTAGATTGGAGTTATGAACATTAAACACACTATGACGCCACTTAAACTGTTGCGGTTCTGATTTCTGTGATGGACTATAGAGCTTAAAAAAACAGGTTGGTGGAGTTGAACATCTACGTTTTATTTTACCCATAATCATACATTTAATTCTTAAACTTAAAAATGAAACAAGATTTGAAACCGACTAAAAAAACCCATATCATTTGTTAGCTTTGTTGTTACTTTAACCTTCCATTGCTGATGTTAATTTTACCTTTAATTTAAATTTCAGAGCTTCATCCAGTTTTAATTCTACAGCAACAAGTCAAGCAGACGCAAAGTACCGGTAAATACGGTAATAAATATGGTAAATATTCTTAAGGTTTCTGACCTGGATATGCCTGTTGGAGATTAGTGAGCAAATTCAATAAGATTTGAGAAGTTTGTGAGGGCTCTCAATTTTCTCATGTAAGTTGCAAAGGCTTGCAATTGCAACAACTTTTCTCTCAGAATAGTTGCAAAATTTGCGCTTGAAAATGCATTAGGACGCAGATGCAGGTGTCTTGTACCCTTTATAGTTTAGCTTTCATAAACCCTAGGCTGCTTGAGTGGGGCTTTAACACTTACACAAAAGTTCTCCAATGAAAGCAAACATTTGTGGTTACCGCCTCAAATGTCCAGGTCTAAAAACCTTGCTGATGGAGAAGTTAGGCAATCAAAAAAAAAAAAAAAAAAAAGTGTGGTCTACACTGCAGTCTTAAAAGTAGTGCGTACCAAAAATAGACTAGGATTTTCCAAAATTGGCTGCTCAAAATATAGCCGCAAGGCTCACTGGTCGCAAACACACAAAACTGAGGGAGGCTGCAAGAAAAATGTTGGCTATTTTCTCTAAATTTTGAGTTGCCAACTCATTTCCAGTAGTGGCGGCCCACTGAGCACCACTTTGGGGGACCAGTCCACCCCGATCTCTGTTGTTGATCTACTGTCTATGGCAATGATGTGCAAAGTTTTCCACAACTTGATTTCCAAAACTGGAAGAGGTGGCCATGGTCCTCAGTTGGAAAAGGGTGGATTGCTCTCTTCAGGTCGAGGGTGAGGTTCTGCCTGAAGTGGACAAGTTCAAGTATCAGGGTTTTGTTCATGAGTGAAGGAAGAATGGAGCATGAGACTAAAAGACAGACTACTGCATGTATGCAGTACTGCACTCTGTACTAGTCCATTGTGATAATGGGGGAGCTGAGATGTAAGGTGAAGATCTCTGTTTACCTGTCAGTCTACATTCCTACCCTCACCTATGGTCATGAGCTCTGGGTAGTGATCGAAAGAATGAGCTCATGGATACTGGCAGTTCAAATGAGTTTCCTCCGCAGGGTAGCTGAACCCTTAGAGATAGGGTGAGAAGTTCAGTTATCTGGGAGAGACTCGAAGTAGAACCACTGCTCCTCCACATTGAAAGGAACCAGTTGAGGTGGTTCGGGGTTCTGGTAATAATGCTGCCTGGGAGCCTCCCTAGGGCGGTGCTTCGGGCATATCCGACTGGGAGGAGACCCAGGGAAGACCCAGGACACGCTGGAGTGATTACATCTCTCAGTTGACCTGGGAATGCCTTGGGGTCACCCCAGAAGAACTAGAAGAGGTGGCTGTGGAAAGCGATGTTTGGGCCTCCGTGCTTAAGCTGTTGCCCCTGCAGCAGAAGATGATGGATGGATTTCCAAAACAGCCAAGTGACAATTTAATCACATCAGTGCGATCCAACGACCTTTAAAGCTAACACAGCTAAGCAACACATTTTAAATGAAACTTTAAAGAGGGGATACATGTTTCCACAGGCCAGTGATAAGGTGAAAAACATTACAGAACTGGGGACTGAATTTATCTCTATGGATGACCAACCAAGCTAGGATGGTAACTTTGGATGTCTTGATTTTTTTTGTTTGTTTGTTTCCAGTATCAAACCAAAACATTTAGTTGAAGTATCTGTCAATACTCTCAATTCAATCCTCAAATGTTAGTTCCGTGTCACTTATGAAGAGTTACAACGGTATACCCCTATGGTGGACAAACCTATTGTCTTCCAATACACTACTTTAAGGAAAACAGCAAAACAGGTTTTAAATATGTTTATGATTAAAGGTTCACATAGTTTCTGGGACTAATAATAGGAAACAACAGACCCACTGTAAATTTGGTGTCTAGATCTTGGTCTTGTTGATGCAGATGTTTGGATATGGAACACTAGATATTGCACCGAAGGTGTTTTTGGTTGGAGGCATTGCTCCAGAATACGTCGTAACATTTGATTACTTGAATTATTGTATTTTACGTGAACCGGTGAGCCGAATGTTTTCTATTGCACTCAAAATCTTTAGAAGAAATTAAAGAGATCACGTTAAAAAAGGGGGGCGAATACTCCAACTGAAGGAATCTTTGTAATGGATCAGATTGCCTTCCCTCCTACTGCCATTGAATATCATTTATTTAAATAAATGAATGAAAGCATCAGAATGTGACCAACAAGTAGCCTATCAGTCTGCATACAGTTAGTGGTTTTGCTGGTTAGTTAATGAGCCAACCCACAATATGAGCCACACACCAGTGGTTTAGAAGTATAGAAACCCATCCCCTGTTAAATCCCATTGCAATGGCTGACTCAGTATGACTCAAATTCAAGGTTTATTGTCATTTCACCACATGTGCTACATGAGCTGGAATGAAATTGTGTACACAGGGTCCCAGTTACACAAACAATAGTAAAAAAAATATATAAAGTGTAAAAAGAAACTGTAAATAAGTATCTTTTACACTAAGATATACGTATTGCTGTTGTTCGGTGTATTGCTTTTGCACTATTAGCGCTAGCATATTTTTAGTTTTACGTTTTTCTTAGTTCATATCTTAGATCTTATGACTGTTTTTCTTTATAGTTTATACTTTTGTTGGATGTAACTGGGACCCTGTGTACACAATTTCTTTCCACCACATGCGGTGCGTATGACAAATAAAGAAATTTTGACTAAAGGAACGCCAAACGGTACGCTAAAAGATCTAAGATATACACTAAACATTGATAATGAAAACAATACGGCATAACAACAGCCCGAACATGAGTCTGTGTGAGCAAATGGGTACGATTTCTACAAATATGAATATTCTTTACTCAAACAAAATTACTTCAGTATTCTAATGCGACACGTGAAGCGTTCTGAGACATTACAACCACTTGGATTTGGACATCCTAATAAAAGCCAAACTGTGCATTAGAATTGTAGTTTCAGCTTTATGTATTTTATGCATTTTCTAGTTTTGAAATTTTGTTTTGGGTCCTCCTAGAAATAAAAATCAAACTCCACAACTATAGTTCATAATCACTTCAATCACTACATTAAATATGTCTCAACCAAATAAAATTCTAAAGGTAAAAGTGTAAATTCTGTGCACCAGGGAATCCCAAACGGCAAACAGTTTTTTATTTTCACATTTAAGGTAAGAAGTTTTCTGCATTGTGGCATTTTTAATGTTTATTTATTTTTTAACCATTGCAATAATGTCCACAGTCTAACTGCAGTTTCCTTCAGCGTTACTCTTCCTCTGCAGTTAAAGAGCGTACAGCGAGAGGAAACACGGCGAGTGAAGGAAACCAAACCATTGAAAGATAGAGGTTTTTATTCAGACCGGATGGACTCCTATGTGTTCAGTCTTCTTGTTCGAAGACAGCGGCGCTGATTAAATGTTACAGTATAAAAAAGACTCGAGCAGTCAGTAATCTAAACTGAGAGTGGAGAAAATAAATGATTTAAAATTACAAATCTACTAGAATACTGATGAAATCACTAATAAAACACACACGTGGATAACTTATTTTATTTTTAACGATACCTTGACAGCCAATGTAAAAATACTATATATTGTACCTCAAAGTAGCTATGACTAAATTATTTTCCTTTTTTCGCTTATAGTAAAATAATATAAGACAAACCGTGAAAGCGTTCATAATACAGTGTTTACAAAAACAATACAGGTTTTGTTGTTCTTTTCTCCTATTTTATATGTAAATACTGTAACAATAGTCGTAAAATTCCCGTAGTTTGGCTATTTTGTCAATACATTATACTTTTTTTACAATTATATTTTAGAAAACAGCACATAAGGAGTTTATGTAAATGTAATTATAAAGTAAGCTGATCACATATTTATAAATATACAGTATAAAACAATTAGGTATATATATAAACAAGGATTACAATTACAGCATCAGTCTTAATGACAGTAACAGATATATTAAAATATTTACAACATAACATCCAATAATAAGACTATATATATATATATTTATATATATATATATATATATATATATAAATATACAGTATGTATATATATATATATATATATAAATATATATATATATATAAATAATA
>JARVGS010000835.1:11574833-11584936 GCA_031762315.1 Hypsolebias antenori | reverse complement strand
AAAAAGAAACTGTCCAGATGACCTGATTGAGAATTATCAGATGTGATACCTGGATTATTGAGCATGAACTTTCTTGTTCTTACGATATGTTTGCAGGTCGCATTGGAGAGAGGGAGGGCCGAGGTTCCAGTTTCGCCAAGGATGGAGGAGGTGGAATTTGGAGAGGTGAACAATGTTGTAGAGGGAGTTGGATAGTGTGGTCCGGTGTGGGTTTCAGGCTGTTTTGATGTCTATGGGAATCAGGTTGAAGTCTGGGGGAGGTCACGAGGCGCACCGAGGGGATTGAGGAGGAGACACATGAAGAAATAACATCAAGGTTAATTACGATTGGCGAAGATTATTCAGGGCTGTCGCTTAGATTACCGCAGGCAATATAATGCTCCAGCATCGGATAGATGTCTTGTAGGGGTTTAAGTAGTGCTGGAGTGGTGAATGAATGACTGTCAGCTGTGGGGGGAAAACGGTTATGGCAGAAAAAGGACGAGTCCTACACTATCTTGTGAGCATCATTTTGAGTGTTTTTAATCAGAAGTGCCAAATGGTGTTGAATTAGGAAAAATAAAAATAAAAAGCTTTCATGGTAAATATTTTAATGGACCATGCTGATACATCACCTGAAACTGACAGCCTGGGCTTTACCCACAGTCCTTGTGTGGATCTTTTAGCATAGCTCTAAAATGAATTGTCACAGAACTGATTTAGTTGACTCTAGGGGGTTGCGAAGTGTCCCGTGTCCTCTCTGGAAATGACCACCTAACTAATTGTTTTCTTTTGTATACAGCTGATTGGCTGGCACAGAATTAAAAGGAGCCATATTCGCCTGCTAGATGAGTGAGAGAGGCCAGACAGGTGAGATGCTGGTCTGGTGTGTTGGTTCTGCTCACCAATCCCAGCATCCGTTCCCTTTTTTGTAGTTGTTTGCCTGGCACCTGGTCACCTTTGTTGTTTGGTTTACTGATAGTTAGCTGGAACTGAGAGTTATCGGCTGTACTTGTTTTACGATTTTTGGTTGTAGGGTCAGATTCTGGACCATATGGTGCAAGGAGATCAGCCCAGATCTGACGGCCAACAGCTTTGGCTTTGACATCACTGGCCTATGCAAAAAGACCCATTCTGCCACAAATGTTTGCAAATGAAGGTAGCATAACTGGATGCTTGTTTTTATACATCTGCGAGAAAAGGTCCAACTGAAATACCTGAATTTAGCAATTAATGGGAGGGGCTTCTTCAAATGCAGCTCTGCATCGCATGCTAACCACAAAACATTTGCATGCATTGGGGAGGTGTTGATGTGTTTTAAAATGGAGGGTTTTAGTGGCCATATTTTCACTGCATCTATGTTTTTGGTGAGATTTAGAGGTGGGGGTGAGCTGATTTTTTATTCTTGTAAGGCACATTATTCTGCACGTGCTGTATAAAAAGTGCTATGCAAAGAAAATTTGATTGACAGATTGCCAGTTGTGTCTACTGATCTCTTAAGCACAACGCTCCATCGGGTTATGAAGAAAACAAGAAAAAATAAGAGATGTGAAGTAATTAGGGATGAGGTGAAAGGTAGATGGATGTGAAAATGAGAAAGCAGACTGACAGTCAGGTGAGCCATTGATCCTCCACCCTGCTCCCTCTATCCCATCTTGTTTTCATTGGCAGAAGACAAATAGTGTTGAGGTGGCCTGTATTGGATTTATGAGTTAATGGCCTTGCCAGGATGAAACAGATGGATAAATAAAAAAGAGCAAAAAAATCACAGCAAGGTAAGGAATAAGAAAAGGACAGCAAGAAAATGTCTATGGGAAGAGAAGTTATCCATTATCCTATTTTAGTGTATTCATTAAAACACCATTAGCCACCACAAGGTACCTAAAGAAGAGATTTTGACAAGTGGCAAAGTTCAGAATACAAACATGTTGCCATGTATAAATGTAATGTATGCAAACTCTCCATACTATAAGTGTGTTCAGTGACATTTGACTCACTAGCAAGGATAGTTCCACAACTATGAGAACATGCTTCTGTCAATGGCATTAAAGAGAATTGGGTTTTTTCATTCATTCAACCTTTATTTAGACAGATAAATCACATTGAGCCTCAAAGACTCCTTTACAAGTGAGACCTGTTTAGACAGACAAATGGATGGATCTGAGGGTTGAGGCTCATGCATAGAGTTTTGTCAATAGTAGCTAGGAGGAAGAAGCTATAATAGGGGTTTCATTTCAGTTGCCTTTTTGGACATGCATGCATATATTTATACAACTTGTACTTGCTTGTAGAGAGGAGATTACAAAGTATTACAGCCTCATATAAAATCAATAATGATAATGATATCAGAATAGTATCGGTATTGGTCGATATCCAGATATAGGGATCGGTATCTGTATTGGATTGGGAAAAAAGTGGATCGGTGCATCCCTACTTAAATAACATGGCCAACTTCTTTTTGTTGAAATACACTGATTTAAGGTACATCTTCCCCCAAAACAGTTGTGAATCACAGGTTGTAAGGCAACGAAACAGAATGTCAATGAGAAAAATACTACTTGCAGCACAATTCCACTTGGTATATGATACCATGATATTGTAGTACACATCATGGCCACTGGTGATGCAGTGATCCTTCTTTCAGGCCACAGCCATTTTTCTTACCAATCCCTTTCAGGAATGAAATTTCATGAACCCTCTTAATCCAAAGGTTGTATCCTATCAATCCTTTAGTCTTGTTGAGTAAATCTATCAGACACACACCTTGACATGGATTTGTTCACTTTTCTTCCAAAATTGCATCAAGATTGTGAAATTGCAAAGGCATCTCTTGTGCGCAGTCTTCTTAGGTAACCCCACAAATTGTCTCTTTAGAGTTAGGTCTGGGCTCTGATGAGGCTTTTCCAAAGTTTCTTCTGGTGATGTCATTCTTTTGTTGATTTGGATGCAAGCCAAATGCCATTGGTCTTTTGACAATGAAAATTCCTATTCATCTTCAACTTTAATGGACACCAGACATTTTTAGGCCAAAATTCCCAAGTTTTTGGACCTGAACATAAGTTTGTCCATTTTGGCTAAAACATCCTTAGTTCTAGATGAAAAAAAGCAACCCCACATGCTAGCGCTACCATGTTTCACTATGGGTATGGTACAGCTTTGTTCCGGCACCAAAGATATTTTCTGGAATTGTGGCAAAAAGCTCAACTTTTGAGTTCAGACCACAAAACATTTTCCCACAATCACAGTTCATGCTCAGTAATCTACTCTGGTCATGCCTGCCTCAGACCAGTCGGTGGGGGAGAGGGCAGACTTCAGAAACCAGCTTATCATCATCAAACTGGATGGCCCACTATGCCATTGTGCTACTTATGGGGCTTAGTTTGTTGTGCCTTCTTGGACTGATGGTCTTTTGCATGAATGACAAAACGATTCAACAAAAAGTAACTGTCCAGAGGACCTGACTTAACTTTTTTGGATTTTCTCACGTTTTTGGTGGACTTCATATTTTTATTTGTAAAATGTACAGTAGTCCCAACTTGGATTTTTTTCTTTATGGGACTTGTATTTCTAAACCCTATCCTAAAGTTCAGACATATGAAGAACACAGGAGCTAGTTGCTACATGTAGAACACAACCAGTACACATCAGAACTTCCTGCAGCTCCTTCAGTGTTGCTGCAGGTCTCTCTGCAGCAACACTGACCAGTTTTCATCTAGCCTTTTCTTCAATTTTGAAGGGATGTCCAGTTCATAACAAAATTATTGCCATCCTACTTTTTTAATCCGCTTTTTGGTGACTGCCTTCTGTGTTATGTTGGTTATCTAATGCTGGGTGCAGCTGAGAGAATGTCAGGAAATGTTTCAATTGGCCAGCTGGGTTTCATTTTAGGATGATCAGTCACTTCCATTGATTACAGTTAGGTTTTCAAGACTCATAGCTGTAATTAAATAAATAAAAACGCTTCAGAGAAATTATTAGCTCAAGGTTGTGTAGATTGGTGCAACCTACTTGTATTTCAATTTTCCTTAGAACAGATTCATATGTTTTGCATCAGGTCTGGGGAATTTGTCAAATAACATTAGAAATGTCTCAGAGAGAAAAAGAACAAAAACCTGTTTGTTTTTGGTTACCTGTTCTGGAGGGCCCAGTGGGATTAATGGTTTTTCCAAAACTTGGGAAATGCTTTAAATTTTGAATTAAACCACTAAAAGTCAAATAATCCTCTTGGGCTTACACAGCGGAAAAAAAAAGCCTTGTGTTTAAAGATTTCCATAAATTTAAACATTTGGCCATAGAAAGAATGAATTAAAGGCTTTTAAGGAGCTAAAATAAAATTTAAAAAAGTTATTTAGTTATTGGTTGGGCTGCTATAGCTATGACAGGACAACTTCTTTGTCACTGACAATAATAAAAAAAAATTAGCCAGTTAACGGAAGCAGATTGTTCCCCCTAAGGAAAACTTGTCAAAAACTAAAAGGACATTTATGAGGATTAACGAAGGGAAAAGTTTCGAAACAACTTCCTATGGTCTGCATTAGGGATGCATGATATTGGATTTTTCGCCAATATCCGATTTGCTGATTTATTAAAACTTAATGGCCGATAACCGATACTGATATTTTTTCTTTGACCTACTTAAAGATACTACATAGCTTTCTCTGTTGTGGAAGTAAAATACTACATTATTCTGCATAGTCTTTGTCAGTTTGACCTGCTACCAAAGGCAGATGCCAAAAAGGGGGGCTACAAATGATGTAACACTTCAACTTGGATTATGTTTAATGTCAAATTTATTCATGACGTTTTCTCTCTCTAACACAATGACAACACTCGAACAGTGCAAATTTGTAAAGTTTCACAAATCTAAACTCAGCCTGTTCACAAGTGTCAACGCAGCTGCGTCACGTAAGTAGTAGTGCATTAATAGATATACTTGACAGTTTCTTAAATTAAAAATTAACTTAAAACAGAAGACTTTCGGTGAGTTATTTTGATGGAATGGCCGATATTTAATTTTATCGCTGATATCGGCCGATACCGATACCATGCCGATAATATCGTGCATCCTTAGTCTGCACCCAGTGTGAATTTCTCCATGTGTTGGATTTTAGTTTCTAGAAATAATTGCAGCATTGTTTCATGTGCATATGTAAACAAGTGGTGAAGTCAAAGGATGCATGACAGAACGTGGAGAGAACACCAGATTTTTCATGACATACAGTTCTAGGTCATGACTGCTATTAGACTTAACAAATGACATATTGTATCTGCTGCATGTTCTAGGGTGTACTTAGGCAGCATGTGTGCAAGTTATGGATCAAAGACTGTAATGATAATAAATATGATTATTAACATTATTATAGTGAGGTATGTGCACTAGAGAAATGATGCAGTGATCCTTCGTTCAGGCCACAGCCATTTTTCTTACCAATCCCTTTCATGAACAACAGGGCAGACTGTTTCTTCTATGCTCCCATTTGTTACTTTAACAGAAACATTTAATTGGGCTTTTTGCCTTACATAAAAAAAGGGGAATATTCTGATAAGGAGTCTGCCCTGACCTTCCAGAAAGACACAACACAGAGTGAGGTATAGCACATAGAGCGTTTCAATTACATGCTGGCATTACATTAGATGTAGCATTAAAATGTCAATTACTGGCTCCACCAAGGTGAACACACAAGCATACTTCATGTGATGGACATACCGTGAGCCAAAAGGAGGGATGGGTAAGTGATGGCAAAAGCTGCAAAATTACAATTTGGCAGATGTGCAATTGATCAATTGCGGGCCTGAAATTCAAGAATGTTCAAATAAAATAAAGATCTAGCTTTTCTCAAAGGAATATGCCACCTGCTGCCTAAAACCCTTTTAGGATGAGGAATTCATTAACCTTTAATTTAACCATTGAGATCACAGATTTCTTGGCCAGGCCTGCAATGACAGTTGTGGCCATTTTGGTCATTTAAAAAAAAAAAATATTATTTTATTTCGGCTGCTCTCTTCATCAGGGGTCGCCACAGTGAACTATCTCGTGAAGACTTAGCGATTGTTTTAATGCCACAGACCACCCAGCTACCACAGCTGTTTGTGTGGAGCAGAGAACTGCCTTCTAGGGTGCCCAGAGAAGCAGATGGTGGAGGTTAAGAGCCTTGCTCAAGGGCCCAGATTGAGGCAAGGGAGGGGGGCAGATAGGTTTGCGGGGTTCACATTTCCCACCTTTTTGATGTTTTCAGTATGGGGAATTGAACTGGCAACCTTTCGATCACATGCCCACCTTCTCGAACCTCTGCATTACCACTCCCCCATAAAACTTGAAATTTAACGTTGTGCAAAACCTTGATTTGTACCGCAAAATGTCACACTCAGAATACGTGTTATGAATCACTCTCAGATACAACCACCCCAAAGTTTAGCTCAGTTACAGTAAAATTCACTGTCGTCGTTGCGTTGGCTAATTTCATTCATCTGAGCAGCCATCTTGAATTGGACTGACTCCAGAAGATTTTCCATTTGATTTACATCTTAACGTTACTTTCTGAAACTTTCAAGTTTTTTTCCCCTAAAGTTTCCTGAGATTTTGCTGACACAGAGTTGACGCCATTCTGTTAGCTCAGTCAGGTTATCTGGACGGTTTCTATTTTTTTTTGTTGTTGAGACATTTTGTCCTTCATCCAAAGTTCGAGGAGTCACAAACTAACTCAGTCCCACAAGCAGCCAACTCCCTTAGTGGACCAACCAGTTTGATGGTGATAAAGTTGGTTTCTGGGGTCCGTCCTCTCCCCCGTCAACTCCTCTGAGGCAACCACAGCCAAAGTGAGTCAAAACATCAAAGTCCAGATGACCTGACAGAACATTGTTGAATTTATTTTTACCTGGATTATTGAGCATGGACTTTGACGGTTTGAACCACTTTGACTATGGCTGCCTCAAGCCCCCAGTTTACTCCCGCGTACGGACCTCCACAGGGCATGTCCGCGCAAAGCTCAATTTTTATGACCGCGTACGCGGTGTCTCACAATAAACTGTCCAGAGACGGACTGTTTTGTATGCGACACCAGTGTATGAAATTCCCATTCTCCATCCCTGATGTGGACTTTCTTTAGTTTTTTTTTTTTTAGAACTTTTTATTAAAAACAAATAAACACAGAACACTGCGGCGGCTGGGGCTGCCAACTCTCGCTTTTTCTTTTCGACCTGTCAATCAATCCAGTAGGCGTGTCAGCAAAAAGACCAATGGGCAACCTCAATTTGTCCCGAAGGTAAACGCCCCTCGTCTGCGGAGCTGCTCTGCAGCCGCTCAGGGTGGACGCTCAAGCATGAAGTCTCAACCCTCTGCGGACAGTGCGCACAGTTTCTGCGCGGCTGACAGGACACGGGAATATACTGGGGGCTTCGGAGGTATGGACGGGGGAGAAGGCGGGCCCCAGAAACCATTTTATCACCAGCAAACTGGTTGGTCCACTATGTGAGTGTGCTGCTTGTGGGACTGAGTTTGTTTGTGGCTCCTCAGACTGATGAAATCCTTTGAATGAAGGATGAAATGTCTCAACAACAACAAAAAAAAGAAACCATCCCGATGACCTGACTGAACTTTGCTGGATTTTTTACCAGGATTATTGAGCATGAACTTTGCTCCAATCTGTTAGCACTCAGAATCTCTGTTGGGGCTCGATCTTGGCTACTAACGCATCAAATGTTGGGTCTTATATCTGTAAAATGGTCTAAAAAGTTACAGCCATGTACATAACAGGGTGGTAAATAAAGGAAAAGGCGGTACAACATACTGGTGAAGATGATCCAACAATTCTATAATTATTCATTACTGGTTGTTGATGGTTGAAAAAGTCGTTGTTCATGAGATTAAACATTTTATTTTCCAGCATTGAGAGTTTTGATCAGTGGCCACCAGCCACAGAAGATATTAAAGATAGCTGTCCATCTAAGCTGCTTAAATTTCTCCACCTCTCCCTTTTTTGACCCCCCACTCCATTTTTCTATACTCATCCGCATGTAGGGCCCTACTCTCGTTCCTCCATTTCTCCATCCTCTGAGCCCATCATTTTTGTCATCCAAAGAGAAAATTAAAAATGCAGATCTAATTGGAGGGGGTTGTAATGTGATCAGGATGACAGGGGATCAATGGAGGCTGTCACGCACATACATACACATCACGGCCATTGATGCATGTTGTGTAAGGAAAGTACAGATGGATGGAAAGAAGAAGAGAAAAGGAGGGAAGAACAAAAAATGGCTAAAACGGTTAAAGAATTAATGTGAAAATGCAGTATACCTACTGGTAAACTCAAATTTGGGCACTACTACTACTACTGTACTACTACTACCGTACTACTACTACCGTACTACCGTACTACTACTACCATACTACTACTACTACAGTACTACTACTACTATCATACTACTACTACTACAGTACTACTACTACTATTACTACTATTACTACTAATGCTACTGCTGCTGCTGCTATTACTTTGTAGTATAATTTTCTTTCTAGAGTTTGTTGTAACTATAGGAAATATATTGATGGATACAACTGATGTTTCAGGTTGGGCACCATAGAATAAAATCTTGCATCTGCACACATAACTTTTATCTCCTACAGTCATTAACTTTGCTATTTAGTATTAAAAAATATCAGATTAGATTAAACAAGACTAGACTATAGAAATGCTTATAATGTACATATAGGGCCAAAAATCTAAGATTTGCACACATATTACCTTCCGATTGTTATTTTGGGTAGCAATATAACAACCCAGGGATCAGAGTCCCAAGAGCTGGAAAAAGTCTACAGACCAAGTAAAAGTGGAGGATTCCAAGACTTACGGTCCAAGCAGGGGATGGTTGGATGGGTAAAAGATCAGCCAGGTGGCAAGTTGAAGGCTTAATCGTCAATGATGTTCAGGTTCTTGTTTTTTTAAGAGCTTTGAAGAGAGTCTCACATTGGAGAATGACTTGAGGTATGGCAAGGTTCCAGTAGATACACACAAGAATAGGACAAAAACACAGGTAATACATTTAATTTGAAGAACTCAAGGTTGGCTCAGGGGGTTGTCAGCTGATTATCATGTGGTAATCAACGGTCCAACAAAGACTTATGGTTCAACTCATTGGTAACAGCTGTGAGGTGTGGTCACCATCTTCTTCCCAGCTCCTGCACAAGGTGGTAAATGGGGGAAAAGGACAACCAGACAAACTTAACAGTGATGAAATTACTTGTAACGAAAAAGGACTACCACTTTACTATGATCAGTCTGGATTGATAAATTGTGTTACTCAAAACAATAAATGGTATGCAATTACATTTGTTTCTGAAAACTTTTCAAAGCCTGTATAAAACTTGTGGTTTTCTCTTAAAACCAACAGAGTATGCAGCAGTATACAGTAATGCCAAAGGGGAGAGTGGCAAGGCAACATAAAAAGGGTAAGCTAATGCTAGCTAATGTTAGCTTGTTCACAATCATTTGAGGTCGAGTGTGCAACCTGCCCAGTTGACCAATCAATGGCCTGTGGTCCACAGACATTTAATCTGCAGCACAAGTCAGCTTGCATGAAACCCTGGGTCTTCTGATATGCATCCTGTACATTTACATTCAACCTTTATTTAGACAGGTTAATCCCATTGAGCCTCGATGACTCGTTTACAAGAGAGACCTGTTTTCAACATAGAATGATGACAACAATGGACAACAGTGACAACAACAGACAATCATACAGATTTTTTTAAACACGTTAAAATAAGATGTCAAAAAAGTAGCAAAAACAGCTAGATTATAAGACAAATGTAGCAAACTAAACACAGGAACACGTCTGCATTGGTTCTTGCCAGGAGTTCAACAGATTCTTAAAGCCATTTGGAGAGGTCAAGGTCGGGAGCTTCAGATCTTTTTGTAAGATTTTCCAGGAAGCAGGAGCGGAGTAGGAGAAAGCCCTTTTGCCAAGTTCAGTCCTCACTTTACTTTACTTTCATTTTTATATTTAACATTGATATTATTCATTGAGAAAAGCAGGGTCTTTATTTTGCACATAACCTTGCTTTTTGACATTGGCACTTGTTTTAGACTGGTTTTCCTTATTCTGTGGGACACATTTTGGTTTTATTT
>JARVGS010000835.1:11436987-11448576 GCA_031762315.1 Hypsolebias antenori | reverse complement strand
TTCTGTTCCAGGTGGGTGAGAGCAGTGTGGACCACAGAGGAGATGGCATCCTCTGTTGATCGGTTCTCGCGGTATGCATACTGATGAGGGTCCTCATTGATGTTGATGGTTGTTTTGATGTGGGTCATGACAAGTTTTTTGAAGCATTTAGTGACTATCGGGGTGAAGGCTACTGGCCGATAGTCATTCAGACCAGTCACTGTAGAGCTCTTTGGGGCTGGGATGATGGTAGTGGTCTTCAGGCAAATGGGACCTGTCTCCAGGGCAAGTGAGGTGTTCAAGATGTCGGCCAGCACATTACAGAGTTGATTGGCATATTCTTTCAGCACTTTCCCAGGGATGTTTTCTGGACCGGTTGCTTAGTGCGGATTAATCCTTCTGAAAGTACTCCTTACTTCTGCTGCGTCACGCAGAGATGCTCTTCATCCGGCGGTGAAGTGAGTCTGGTGCTGGATGGTCTGTTTAGGTCTTCAAAGCTTGCATAGAACTTTTTGAGGGCATCAGGCATAGATGGGTCTTTGGGGCATTGTTTGCTCCTGCCTTCATAATCTGTTATGCATTTGATGCCCCTCCACATGCTCTGTGGGTCTTGTGAGATGAATTGACCCTCGATCCTCTGTGCATAGGTGGCCATGGCCCTCTTAATACCAGCAACTAGCTCTTTCCTTGTCCTTCTCAACTCCTCTGAGTTTCCAGACCTGAAGGCCGTGTTCCTGGCTGCCAGCAGGTTGCGAACCTCTGCATTCAGCCAAGGTTTTCTGTAGGGGTAGCTTTTAACATATCTTGTGGTGGAGACTGTGTGAGTACATGTACTAATGTACCCCAGTACTGAGGATGTGTATTGGTCAAGATCAAGTGATCCTCCATTTTCAGCAGCTTCTCTAAAAACCTGCCAGTCTGTTCTTTCAAAACAATCTCTCAGTATGGGGCAACTGGCCTGGAAGAATGGACACTACAACTCAACATCCATTCATGAACCAATCAACGGTCTCCTTTTGCTCTGTCTTGCTCCTGATTGGCTGCAGCAGGAATAAATTATATCACAGCCCATGCTCTCTTCACCCGCCCCACCTTCTGCTCCAAAGTGGTGCTGCTGCAAGCTGCTGGTGTTGCCGTGACGATGAGCCCCCCCCCTTCCCCCTCTCTCACACACAGTGGAGGAGAGAGGAGAGGTAGCAAACAAGACGACATGACGCGGTGGCTTCAGGCTGGAAAGCAGACGCTGATCGCTGGGAAAACTGGGTGAGAGCCGGCTTTATCTTCTAGATGAAAGGACTGAAGGATGGAGGGATGGATGGATGGATGACGGATGGATGGGTGTGGGGATGTTTGCAGCTGCAGAGACAGCTGTAGGATGCTCTGTTTGCCTGAGAGGGGGATGAGGGAGGGACAGACTGAATGAATGAAGCAAGCTTAAACTGATCCATCCCAGCTTCTTGTGTGTGTGTGTGTGTGTGTTTGTGTGTGTTTGTATGTGTGTGTGCGCGCTCAGGCCTGTACATACACGTTAGCATCCTGATGGCTAACAGAAAGGGGGTACGTCACTTCTCTGAGCAGAACCTGTGCTCTCATCTTGTCACTCTGAGAAAATCAGAACCTGGACTTCAACCAGAGCCCGGACAGGTCAACGGCGTGACGCCGGCAACATAGATTAAGTCTGAGCTGAGACTTCTGCTCAGAGAGACGACACAACATGAGGGGGAAAAAACAAACAAAAAAAAAACAGAAGAAGAAATGAGTCAAACCAGTTCTGAAAAAATGCTAAAGACATAAAACGACCCCAAGAAGAGACCCCTGCAGTAAAAAGGCAGAGGAAACAGATGGAAGAAATGTTTCAGAAATTCAAACTGAATTGAAACAGCTTGTTGAATGATTCAAATAAAAAGTAGAACAGCCACAAGTTGTAACTATCCATCCATCCATCCATCCATCCATTATCTTTACCCGCTTCTTCCATTTTGGGTCATGGGGGTCGCCGGTGCCCATGTCCAGCAATCACTGTGCGAGGGGCGGGGGGACACCCTGGACGGGTCGCAAGTCCATCACAGGGCTACATAGAGACAAATAACCATTCACTCTCGCACTCACACCTAGGGACAATTTAGAGTTACCGGCAAATTGCATATTAGATGCAAATACTTGAAGCTTAGTTCTCTCAGATGTCCAGATATCCATCAGTATAAGAAACATTGCTCTTGTCTTTCCTATTCTTGTTAGTATATCTTTGTCATTACTTCCAAGATTGTTCACAATTGTTCCAAGATACGTAAACTCATTTACATCTTACAATCATTGCCATTCATTTATAACAGGTACTTCGTTTGTGGTGTTTATCCTAAGCACTTTGTTTTCACCTTATTGATCCTCACATTGTCAGGAGGTATGAGACAAATTATTGCAGACTGTGGTGAGAAGATTGTGGAAAGAAACCTGAAAAGTTAGTCACATTTCAGTTTAAAAGCAATGCTACCAAACACTAAGAAAATAGATGTGATTTGTGACTTTGAATTTATGACAACAAGAAAACAATTATTTTTCATTATACGGAAATTTGAGAAGTAGAAATATGTTTTGAAAATCCTCACTAACCTAAAAGAAGGTTTAGTCTGATTTAATGTCAGATGGTAGGACAAAAATCTGTCTTTGTATACAGTATGTAAATATGTGGTTTTAACTATATTTGGTCACAATGAAAATAAGTATGTTTGAAGGAGTCAATGTACAAAGTATGGTAGTGTCTTGGACCAAGTACATTGTGAAATTGTTTGAAAATGCAAGCATCACCCCATAATGCCTCATTATATACACAGAATTCCTCAAATGAACACTGATGGTCCAATGCTTTTCATACCAAAGTTTTAGACTAAGATCATCCTATGTAGGAGAAAGACGAAGTTGTAGCCATTTTGGTTTCGGCTTGAAAGCATTTTTGCCCAATCATGGAATATCACAAGAAGTCACATAAGAAGTACGTATTGTGAATGACTCTCAGCTACTACTACACAAAATTTTAGCTCAATATCTGTAAAACTGAGTTATACCCATTTTAGTGTTGGCTAAGGTCAATAGGCTGTGGCCGCCATCTTGAATCAGGTTGACGCAAAAAGTTAATTGGGTGTAAATATTGGTTAACAGAGCTTATGAACCACTGGACAAATTTTAATGAAACTTTTTGAAAGTAATTGAGGGAAGTACAGCTAACATCCAAAGGATATTTTATGTGGTGCGCATGGGGGATTGAACATAGGCTTTCTTGATGATGGGGTGTTAGTTTAAGTGAGAAGTAACCTTGAGCTTTTTAAAAATTGGATGGCATCCAAGCAAAAAATAGTCTAGAAATAGAAATGGTAATAATCCCTAAAATAAATAAATAAATGTAATCATGCTATGATCCTAATTTAGTCAAGATAAATTCCTAACCATTGTCATTGCTAATTTTGCATTAGACATTCTACATAGCTGATCTCTGAACATGGACCATTCTATTGCTGAAAGCCGTCATCATCAAATACTCAATTCCCTCTTCTTTAATAAGTTGAAAATTACAGAGAACAACAATTTCTCTATTACTTTTTTCTAGATAGTACAGAAAACATTGGTTTGAAGCTACTGCTTGGCTTTTTTACCAATCAAAAAACAAAAAAAGAACATCAAAATCACTCTTTGCAACTAGTTCATGTTTATAGACAAATGTTTCCAATAAGTCCAAATCTGTCAGTCCAACACTCAGTGATCGGTACTTACTTGATGTAATAGGGCACATTGTTTGGAGAGATGCCCTGCTTAAATGGGCTTTCCACAGATGCTGAAAAACACAAGACAAGAGACAAAGAGTGTCACAAAAACTCTAAGAAAACAATAAACCATTTTCTCTTGTCACATGAAAAACAGAAACAAAAAACTGGGGTGTAACAGTGAATGTATTTTTACCAAACATCTGGGAGGGGGCATAGCGAACCGGATATAAAATATAATATCTTTAGAGTGTTATGTTTTAGACAATCTGCAAATTGTGTGTACCAGTTGTTAAAAATAAAATAACCGTTGATGATAAATTGTGGAAAATATAACATGGGTTGGTGGATATAATGTTTAATTATGAATTATGGAAAATAGATCATATAAAGATGGCTAGAATATCTGTTAGATGTGTAAACTAGGCCATAAGCCGATAAATATCTCTTTAGTGACTGACACTTTCTGCTGTCAGTAGGAAAATAGTTAATTTCTTATAAGGCTTTTAATAAGAAAAATATCCACCTAAAGGTTCTTGTTCAATTAACTAAGATCAACTATAAACCTAAATTATAGTTCACGTCATTTTAGTGTTTGGCGGAATTATAAAATAATTAATAGGATTCAAAGAGTAGCAATAGGTCAGAATGACCCTGACTCACAGTGGAACAATCTAAAACTTGATAATGCAGAGTTTCAGTCATTGTGAGATTATGTGTGTTGGTACTTAATCTGTCTAATGGAAAGATAGGAATGTGTCACATACTCTGTTTGAAGAGATGACAGCTAATGTGTGTCTGATTGATTGGCCAGAATGGGAAATGGGAGGGACTTCAGAGTCTGTGAAGCTGTTTGACTGGATGGAAATTGAAATCAGGAAATGTCATTAGGATATTTGCTGACTATTGATTGGAGGAAGACTGGGATGGAGGAACGTAGTCTATAAGGGTGGAAAGAGACCTGACACAGGTCAGAATTGTACAGGGGGCCCGTGAATGCAAGGCAATATACACAATTCTCTCTTGCTCATGCATTCTGAAGTATGTAAAAATAAAGATGCTGTTAATTCTGACATAAGTGTGTTCCTTCCGAGCAAACAACCCGGGGAGGACGGAGGCTCACTGTTTTCCTCAACATTTGGGGGCTCGTCCGGCACCCCAAATCTGAAAAAGATGGAATGTTGTGTATAATGTAACTAAAAATTCAATGCAAGGATTTGCAAAGCTCATATAATCATATTTTATTTACAATGAAACACAAAAAACATATGAAATGCTGAAACTAAGAAATTGTGCTATTTATTAGAAAACACTGATGACCACAACACATCTGCAAAAAGTTGGAACATGGTCATGTTTCCCATGTCAGGAAGCATTCCCTGTTTTTGTCTGGCGTATTGCTCTAGTTGTTCAACAAATCTGGGTATTCTTTATTAGATTTTTGACTAAATGGGAGCACATTTTGTTTTAAAACCTGTATATACATTTTTACATTGATGGGGCCTTTCTAAATGTGTAAGCTGCCTGTGCCATATGCACTAACCCTTACCATCAGAGAGGCAGGCTTTTGAAATGTGTGCTAATAACAGGTCAGCTAGTCCATTTCTTCTTTAGTATTGAGGTATGACCATGCAACAGTTTTCTACTTTGCCTCTGTCCATTTTAGCTCTGGCTCAAAGAGGATGATGGAGTTTCTGGATGGTGTTTACATAGACTGATAGGCTGGTGTGTAAGTAACGAATTACAAATACTCATGTTACAGGAATTAAGTACATTTTTTGGGTACTTGTACTTTTATGTGCATTTCTTTCAAGTGTGTAATTTTACTAATACTTAAGTACAATTTAGACCATGTAATCTACTTCACTACTTTTAAAATCAGACATCGCTACTGAGTACGGCCACAATTTGACTAAATTTTCAAACGTTCATCTGCATCTTTGTAGCCAATAAGGCTCTCAGTTTGTGAACGTGCCGTCAATTAGCTATGACGTAAGCAAAGGATAACTCTGTAAAGTAGAGAGTCATTTATGGACCGAAGATTTGGAGAAAAATCCAAAATGGAGACAGAGGACAACACTGTCAGCAGAGAAAATGATGAGGTAAAGGCTGAGGACGAGTGCCCGTGGTCGTAGCTGGAGGAATGTTTCATGTACAGAGGGTGAAAAGGAGACAGTGCCCAGATGCAAACTTTGTCTGAGCTCTACGGTGATACCAGCTTACAAGACTTCAGCATAATCTCAAAAAACATATTTTGGTATACGAGATTTTACAGCTACCTGTATGATATTGCTTTTTATTGTTTGTATGTGTGGGTTATTAGTTTGACTAAGTATACAAAGATCTTAGATATTGTCACTGCCATTGGTTTGCCTGGTTCTAAAATAAGACGGAGCTTCTGAGAAATGTGTTTTGAATGTAGCTAATAGTTTCCTACATTTGCCTTTTAATTATCTGTTTTGCTACTTTGACATCTTTGTTTTATTAAAAAAATCTGTATGCCTCTCTTATGATTGTCTATTGTTGATTGTCAAAGGAAAGTCTACTGTCGCTGTTGTCATCATTCTTTGTTTGTAACCAGGTCTCTCTTGTAAATGAGTCCTCGAGGATCAATGGGATTAACCTGCCTAAATAAAGGTTGAATGAAAAAAATATACTGTAAATCAGACTGAATGCCTTCTATTGACAACACAATAAAACAATTAGCACTCCATGTGAATGTGGGTGTATCATTCTCCTGGACACTTGTTAAGATGCATTCTCTGCCTTTACGTAATATGTTTCTTTATGACACGTGTTCCTTGAGTAAAGGACAAAATAGTAACGTGATGAGAAGCACAAATTAGTGAAAACTAGTCCTGTGTTTGGAGTGGTGGCCACTAGGTGGAGCATCTAGACGGGACTGGGTAAATGAGACAGTGACTATAGCTTCAAAGAAAACTCAAACACTGATTAATTCAAAGACTGTTGTATAAAAACATATGGACATAGTTATAAATGCAAGGTTTCCAGTTCCAAATTTACATCATGGTCAGTTTTCAAAATCCTTGTCAGACGCTTAAAACCGGACAACTAACTTTTTGTTCATCTACATGTGAGAGGGTTTTACTCACCATGTGGAAGGCCAAAGTCCCTGTGAGCATCAGTAAGCTGTTTCAAATGTTCTTTGACGGAGATCTGGGGGGAGAAAGAAACAAACATACTAAGGCAAGTCCTGTTTGCTTGGTAACTATTGGACTGTCAGTGTTTTCATTAAGTTTACTAAAGCAAATAGTCTAAATACTAGAATAAAATGTTTGTTTTAAAGCTGACAACTACGGTAATTTAATAAACCATGTCTACAATGTTGAGATAAAAAATTGCATCAATGTATCCAATTCAAATCAATTTAATTCACCTTAAATCAATGTGTTGTTCTTATAGCTCTAATTCACAATAATATCAGAGTTTTATATAAAAACAAACAGTATATTACTACCCCTAACGCCAATTTTGCTACCGCTAATGATAATACTGCTAATGCTAATACTGCTTCAACAACTTCTATTAATACCATTTACTGTACACTGATATAATATCCTGATGCATGCTCAATAATCCAGGTAGAAAAATGCACTGATGAAAATTCTGCTAAAACAAAATATACTAATGGTAATTTTATTACTGCTAATCGTCTATTAATATTAGTTACGATAATGCTAATGTTAAGTCCACCATTGCTAATTTAGCTAATTCTAACACTACTACTTTTTCTAATTATTTTTAGTTTTTGACTAGTGCTTGCTACTTTTAACAATTTACTTGTCTTGGTGTTTTGCTACTTAAATCTTTTAGCTAGATTTTTGCTACTTTTACTTAATGTTTTGCTAACTGTAGCTTGTTTTTCTTCTTTTACTAGAACATTTGCCCTTTGCTACATTTATCTTTTAGCCACAGCTCTGATCTTTTTTTATCTGTATTCTTTTTTGCTACTGTTCATTTAGGTTATAGCATCATACGACTCCTTTTAGCTTTTGTGTTCTTGCGTTAACTTTAACAACAGTTTTAGCATTTTTCTTGCAAATGTAGGCAAAGTCTTTCAGCATTCCCACTGCACTTTTGCAGGAAATGCAATTTTTCTAGTTACAATTAACACAAAAGAGTTGTAGTATTCTTCATATATATATTATATTTCCACTACACATAATTTTTGAGACAACAGAACTTATGCTCTCACAGAATAATACATTTATTTATACTGTAACAGGAGCACACTGGCAGTGACACATGTGCGTATCATTGCTACTGGTAGCACATGGCACATTAACAAAGACAAACCAAATTTACACAGAAAAAACAGGGAAAAAACAAAGATGATTATGAATCAGTGAAGGTGTTGGAGAAATCAAAGAGGATGCAGGCTGAATGATGTGATTGAGATAATTGCACCAAATGAGGGTCGCTAGGTCTCCTAGTACTCCACGTTCTCCGTTCTCCGAACATGGACATTCCTGCAGTCAGCATGCCAATTGCATGCTCCCTTTAAACTTGCAACATCTGTGATATTGAACTGTGTAATAAAACTGCACATTTTAGAATGGCCTTTTGTTGTGGTCAGCCTAAGGCACACCTGTGCAATAATCATGCTGTCTAATCAGCATCTTGATTTGCCACACCTGTGAGCTGGATGGATTATCTTAGCAAAGGAAAAGTGCTTGCTAACACAGGTCTATATAAACTTGTGAACAGTTCTTGAGAGAAAAGGGCCTTTTGTGTACGTACATAGAAAAAGTATTAGAATTTTGAGTTCAGCTCATGAAAAATGGGAGCAAATGCAACAATGTTTAATTCATATTTTTGTTCAGTATACATAAATAAAAACCATTATAGATTATTTATATATGTACTATTATTATTACTGTATTTTCATTTGTGGGTCCAAAAATGTGGATGCATTTGGATGGTGCAAGTGACTGGATACTCATCCACTGCCCATCCTACTATATGTATACTGCATACAGTATACAACTACGAAAGTCACTGGTTCTACGCCTCTAAAAAAGCTAAGTCTGGTCCTCTAAACATTCAAAAAACAAAACAAAACAAAGTAAAGTAAAAAAAATTGTAGAAACGTTCTACTGCTGTTGATTGACAAGAAAACAAGTACTGAATTTTCCAGCCTATAAGTTGTACCCTTTTGCTGAACTTGCATACTCTGCGACTTATGTGCCGAAGCGACATCTTTATGGATTTTCCCCCCATATTTATAAACCAATTTTTGACTGAGATATGACCGTTTTCATTCATTCTGAATTTGAAAATATTGAACACTACCATTTTCAGCCTCTAGATGGCACTCTAGTATGGCATGCCGTTGTGTCATGTAATATGTAAAAGTGGCTATTAATGACGCAAACAAATAATTATTTTAGGCACTTGTCTTGTTAAATTTTGAAGAAAGGCACAGTGTTCCTCCTTCCTAATTTCCTCCCCCTGCACGCTGCTGGAGCACCGAGGCAGCGAATACTTTTGAAATGCAGCTGATTTGACCATCAAAGTGCATTTATCAAGTAAAAGTTCAACTGAGACACACCTATGCTACAATTTCAAGCAAACATAATTGTTTTTAGGTGGTTATCTTGCTAAATCCTTGTCATAGTCCTCCCGTGTATGCTCCCACAACTGCCATTTGGCAGCCCATCAATTTTTGGCACAACACCGGCCCACATTTCCGGGTTGTTAGCGGTGACGCGTAATAAGTGCGACTTATATGGTGAAGCGACATATTTATATATTTTTACAAATTATTAGACTTTTTTTGGACAGATGCGACTTATAGGTTGGAAAATACTGTATATTATTTTTTAGCATTGAAAGTACCAATTTAGTGTTAACGTTCAATTTTAACCCTGGAAACGTAAAAACAGAGCATTTTTTAGCTGATTTTAGGGGTTCCAATGGAGAACTGACGGAAAGCTGCAAGTCTTTTAACACTGAGGGAAAGAAGATCCCATAATACACAAGGCTTGATGTAAATACTGGTTCTACATCAGAAGTGGGAAGATTTTGGAAAAAAGAGTTTTGAAAAAACTATCACAATGTCATGAACATTTTGTCGTAAAATCGCCTAAAATCATCAAATTTAAACTGTGATTGTGTCAAAACCTTTAAAAGACCTTAAAATGCCAGTCTTAGTCACGTAAAGTCCAACTTTCTGTGACCCATTTAAACTTTAAATGATGTTTCTACATAGAACTATGTCTGCTCCATGGAGAGAGGGGTTTTCTTAGTCATTTCCCCCATTGTTATCTAAGGGGATTGTTAAATTATTTTGCAAATTTAGTCTTAGCTACCAAAACTCATAGCATGCTATTCTTAATTGAGCTGCGTGCTTTGATGTATTCCTCAGAATAGGTTTTCTCACATCTGCTGGCGAGTGGCGAGAGTGGTTTAAAGTTTACGTATTGACAGCCTTAAAATTGTCGTTTAGGGTCGAAAAATATCCTTGAAATTAAGTCCAGCTGAAAATGCAGCTAGCTGCAAATAAAGATCTTGAAATGTGATTAAAGGAACTTTAGGAACAGCCACTAAGTGATTGGTGGATTCAGATTTTGGTCAGTCTATAGGCACAGTAGTATTCCTCCATGAAATGCTGTATATCATTCATAGATAGAATATTTTAAGTAATAGCCATTATGGGTTTAGAGCTAATAACTCAACATCAATGGTTCTCATGGAACTAATAGAAGAGATAACAACTGCTGTTGATTCAAAACAGTATTGTGTAATTTTTTTTGTTGATTTTAAAAAGGGCTTTGACACTATTGAACACACCATTCTCCTTGAAAAACTGAATAAATTTGGCATTAGAGGATTAGCACTACAGTGGTTATCCAGTTATTTGAACAATAGGAGACAGTTTGTACAGGTAAACGATGTAAGATCAGAATTTTGTGTTAATGGATGTGGAGTCCCTCAAGGCTCTGTGTTGGGACCAAAGTTATTTGTTTTGTATGTGAATGATCTGGTTGATGTGTCAGGGCTTTTGAAGTGTGTTTTATTTGCAGATAATACCACTTTTTTTTGTTGTTGTTGTTGTTCGAGGGAAGATATTGAAGGGATGTTAAAGAAGTCAAAAAAGCATTCAATACAGAAAGAAGAAGATCCAGATATTAAAGAAGATACAGGCAGAATTAATAAAAATACAAACTTGGTTCCAACTTAATACGTTATCGTTAAATTTGGTAGAAACAAACTACATGATATTTAGTAATACAGTATAATGAAATTGTTGAAACAGTTGAAATTATTAAAATTGTATGATTTGATTGAATATAGTATTTTACAAGTCATGTGTAAAGCTCGTAAAAATATTACTCACAAATATTCAATTAAAATTTGTTTATAAAAAGAGAGTCATTAAAACATTAAGGGGCTGTAAATGATTGTAAAACCTTCATTTAGAACTAGTGTGAAGGAGCTGAGTTGTCATTCAGGAAACAGGATTGTGGAATTGCCTGGATATCACCATAAAAATTATAAAACAATTTATATGTTTAAAAAGATGATTAAGTTAAAATTGTTGGGAAAGTATGGTACCATGTGAAGGATACCTGATGTTTTTTTGTTTTCACTTTGGAGATTGTTTGATCCTAAGTTGTTTGTTTGTTTGTAGTTATTTTATATTTTTTATAAGGGGCAGATATTATAAGAAATTTCTTCTTCTTTCTGCACCTTTTTCATTCAATGTTGTTTGTTTTTCTTTTTAACAAATTTGTTTTGTTTCTTTTGTTTCTTTTAAATGAATGAATAAATAAATAAATAAATAAATAAATAAATAAATAAATAAATAAATAAATAAATAAATAAATAAATA
>JARVGS010000835.1:11395477-11407643 GCA_031762315.1 Hypsolebias antenori | reverse complement strand
CGTTTCTACAATTTTTTTTTGCTTTGTTTTGTTTTGTTTTTTGAATGTCCAGAGGACCAGACTTAGCTTTTTTAGATGGAAAGGAAAATCTCCCTTTTAACAGGAAGAAACGTCCAGCAGAACCGGGCTCAGGACAAGCGGCCATCTGCTTCGACAAGTCTGGTCCCACGATCTGAACCTCAGGCTTAGGGAACAGTGTAGAACTTTTACAAGATTTAACTTCACTTTTAAAAAAGTGAGTTTATTTAAGCGCATGTGGGATTTAGAAAAATATTAGCATATATTATGTTTAACCAGTATCATTAGGGCAATCATTCAACTTACCGGTACTTAATATTTGTGCCAATGATACAGCTTTGCAGGCTTTAGTTAAGCTAACATTAAAATAGTCCTCCTATTAAATACAATAATCTGTACTTATACTGAACACCCCCATACCTCCCCGCAAAGAAAAAAAGAAAAAGTTTTAACTGTACAATATAATAAAATACTCCTAACAGTTTGAGAATCTAGCATGTCATCTGTTCATTTCTATTGGTGGACATCTGATTTTATATGTGTGCAAAATAAATAGTGATATTTGTTACACCTCGATTTACAATTCTATGAATTTTACAAAACCGTCATGTAAAACATGTTGCGTTATAGAGAATTTAAAATAGCCAGGGTGAGACGAGGGCTGCATAGTGTATGAAAAATTCATCTTTGCAATATCTATAAGCTGTATCAATTTGGCAAAGGGCTACATGGACTGCAGTAAATGGTATGATATTATGTTTTCAAGTGCCACATATTCATAAATGGTGTGCCAATAGGATATTTGGTCAATCAAATGGACACTTGTTGTTCTGTATGACTCCACTCGATTTAGGTGGTCATGATCCTGAAGCACATTTAAATGCATTGTGATGTTGAAGCATAAAATAGGTGATGGAAATAAGACCATTGTTTGTTTTTTGCAAGCAAAATTAGCATCACAATTTTCAAAAATGATGGTGCATAATGTATGGTATTCTATCCGTGGGCTGCCCAGGTTATGACTATAGGCTTTCTCCATCATCTATTTGAATATGCTAACATGACACTGCCCACATCGCCACAAGCCAGCATATGACTCTGCCCTGCTCTGTTTGATCTGCAAGGTTCCCAAGTCTAAGTGACCCTTTTTTTTAATTTGTTGTTGTCTTTTTAGCTTGCTGCTGGAGTGTACACTTCCTTTTGGGGCTTCCTTTTCCTCCAAGAAAAGCATATTTTTCCTCTAATCTAAGCTAGTACAAAATGCATAGATTGTCCTTATGCCACAGTAGCTGTTATAAACAGACCTCAGCCTCTTCCCTTCCTGCATACACTGAAATCAAAGCAGCACAAGTTCCTCTACCCATCCAGCTAACGATGTTGATGTCTCAGTGGGTAAAATTGGAATCAAGTGCAAAAAAAAAAAAAGTTAGAGTGTATATTTTGTGTCACAAAGATATTTGCAAAACCACAAGCATTTCCACAAGCACCTAAGTAGGTGACTTCATTCAAATAGACGACATTTCACAAAGATAAATGAAAAAAAAAAAAAAAAAAAAAACTTTAGTGAAGCAGTCATTTTGCTGCGTTGTCAATTAGAGTATGAGTAGATCATGCTCATCTATTACATGCCAAAATGTATTTCAATATCTATAAAACTTGCTGAGTTGTACCAGTTTTTGTGTTTGCTAAGGTTGACAACTTTTGTAGCCTTCTTGAATTGGGTTGACTTCAAAAAAAAAAAAAAAAAAAAAAAGTACAACCAATGGGTAGTTTCTAAGAGACTATATATACTCCATCTTTTGGTTCAGAAAGGCAGTATCTCTCAGGTTTCGACTTGTGAAGACTAGTTGAAAACTCAAACATGACAAAAATTTACACAGTAAAAACACAGTCAATGTTAAATGTTTGCAATCAAAAGGGCCCTCCTGACAATTTTTTTAATTTTTATTTTGTTGCTAATGCTTTATAAACATGGTTTATTTTCAAGTACATGGTTTTCAAAATTATATTCTTGGACATGCACATTATTTTTTTCAACTTCACCCACATTGTATCCACCTTAGCTTGCTCTTACCCATCTTTCTAGACATCCCCGTTTTTATGATTCATTATATTGGAGTACGCTTTTGTAATGAAAATCTGAAGATTTAGATTAGTGTTTTATTGAATATTATTAATTATTATTATTATTTTAACTTTGATATGTATTCTGTCAAAGGACAGTATCTGCAAAAGTATGAAATACAGCTTTAAAGATGGGTTGGAGTCTCTTCAGACTTATTACAAAGGACTTGAGACAAATACCGCAAGCTACGTTGACCCAAGTGAAAGAACGTAGAACATGAGAACAACAAGTTAGCATTTGCACAATATTTATATTGTTAAAAAATACTGGGAATATTCAGTATTTTTTTTGACACTGAACAATTCCTGTCACCAAATCTAAATAAACTGCTCACCTTTTCAGAACCTTTCGACCTTTTACCTTTTATTTCTTAAGGAGAACAATGTAAAAATGTGTGTGTAACACTGAGTAAAATCATCACGATGAGAGCATATACAGTAGGAACAACTCGCTGGCAGTCAACTGTATAATGACAGCTATAAATGTACTTATAAAGCACTTACGATTAAAAATTGCTGAACAAATGTACCTTCTGTTCACTGCCTCTGGTAAGAAACTAAACAGTGCCGCAATGTCACAGCTGTGTCATCTCTGCATTTCACCATCACTGCAGAGCTAATTTCAATGAAAACCAGCTGTAAAGAATGTTCAATGGGAGTCTGCTAAAATCAGGCTGTATCTCTTACCTCAGAACCAATGGCTTTATAAATATAAGTTCAATCTGTTAAATCTAATAACATTGTCTTTTTCGGTGTTAGAAATTGCTAAGAAAAGGCCAAACCACTGACGAAATTAACAAAGCTAATTAGTCGTAACAAGACTGATTGCATATTGTTTTGAAATGGTTGAAGTAGTTCTAGGTTACATAAAGTCAATTGAAAAAGACAGTTCACCAACATTCAATTTTAACGTTTTACGTATCATTACGCAATTACCTGACCTAAGTGTACAAAACCACAACAGATTCCAAAAGGATTTACAAAAAAAAAATAATAATAATAATAAAAAAAAAAAAACTGTGTGGTAAATTAAGCCAAGCTCGTGATTCAACAGCTTGCATCAGAATCAGAAGAATCAGAATAAGCTTTATTATCATTGCACTGCGATACAACGAGAAAATGTACGTACAGTTGTCCGAAAGATGGACGGAGTGCACAAAGCTGCTGCTATATAGCGCAACCTTCTTATTCTTTTCTGAATACATTTGTTTAGATAGAAAAAGGGACAAAGCCATGAGGAGAGGGGTAGTGGCATTACAAAAAAGATCTCTTCACACCTTGTCCTCACAGGACATGATTTAAGACATCAAAAAACTCTGCCAGCTAAAGTGCATTTATTAACACTTTACATATGCATTTACAACGAGGCAGTCCATGAAGCACTAAACAGATAGTCCATTGTCCTGATAAGATGATGGTCAGCTGGCACAGTTCTGATAAGCCTCCACAGAAAGGGGGGGTTGCGATAGATGAAGCTTTTCCTTAGTTCACACATATCCCGGGAGAAATTGATAAGCCGGCCTGTTCAAGGCCAACCAGGGAGAGATTCAGATAACCATAACTATTGATTTAGACTATTTTTCTTGTCAGCCTCGAGTCTGTACTAATAACTTTCCAAGGTCTGAAATGGCCAGATTAGGGGTACATTCTACTGGTCTGTGCTTACGAGCCTCTTCAAGATGGCTTTCATGCTGATGAATCCCAAAACCGCAGGTGGCCTGTGATTCAAATCACTTCCAACTTACGGTTTTGCTCGTAAATCAGCTGATTTTGAGTCCTCAAAGCACGAACCAGACCTTCACATAGACAGCAGCCTAACGAGGTCCAAATTAGCTGCAACCGTCTTATTTGTATGTTGATAAACCAAAGGATATACAGACTATTACAAAAACAGGAAACCTGTTATCATACATCCAATTATATGCAATTTTGGCGTCCTCATTCGATAGCAGAGGTAGACACATCACCCCCAGCGATATATCCAGTTGCATGCATCTCGTCTGAGCAGATGAGAGTTCTCCAGGAACAGTTGTAGAACTTCATTTAGCGGCAAGCACTCTCGGTAGTGACTTTATCAGTCTCATAAAGTTGTGGAGAAATTTTGGCCACTATTCTTTACACTGTTACTTTAGTTTATTGAGGTTTTGCAATTTTTTTCCAGTTAGGTCCTAGTTAAGCATTTCAGTCAGCCTAAGGTCTAGACTATGACTTAACCATTGACCACCTTGACTTTTATATTTTCAGCCATTGTAGTACCTTTGCTGTTTTTTGGGATAATTTCATGACCCAATTTTGGACAAGCTAGTTGTCAGATAGCTACACATTTAACTAGAGTACGGTACATGAGATGACTCAGTGAGGACAAGGTGCTAAAATTTGGCGGCTGCAAAACCAACCCAAATCACCACCCCTCCACCTACATGCTTGCAATTAGTATGAGGGGCTTGTGCTGGAATGCAGCATAGACATGTTTCCAAATATAAGTAATTAGGGGTCCAAGCTAGTGGAAGCAGGGAAAATTTCAACCCTATTGAAACTGTTCTGTATTTTATTAGTTGTATTTTTATTCCTTAAGTAAAAGTCATGCTGCAGCCCAAACTGCACGTAGTGTGTTAAGACGATATTTACATGGTAGTAACTGTGGTCTGTGAGTACAGCAGAGAAAATTACTCAGACATGTTCACCTGTAGGAGGCATTATAATTTTGCAACCAACTTTGCATTTGGTTGTTTAACTTCTAAACCGATAAGTCGCAAAGTTTTATGGCTTATAAACCTAAGTTCCCTGCATGTTACCGAGTCACGTGTTATAGGCCACGCCCATTTCAGCCAAAAAATTGTTCTACATCGCAAAATTTGAAAAACCTACTTTTGAATGGTTTTCAGATGTTTTAAAGTCTATCACTATACAACTCCATATAAAGTTTAGATGCCATTTGGATTATAAATGTCCAAGGAAGAATAATTATGTTGTTAAAACCTGGAAGATTTGTGAAGGCACATAATGTTGGCAAACTAGATAAACACATTTGTAACCTATTAGGGGAGTTCATTATGAGTTGTTGGGCCAAACTTGTTAAACGTTAGCATATAGAGACCGCTATAACATAAAAATAAAAACCTTTCAGCAAAAATGGCCAATTATATCTTTACAAAATCTGGTACATACCTTTAAGACAAGGACCTGAGCCAATACCTCAAGAATAAATTTTTACAAGGGAAGTGGGCGTGGCCTATAGTATCTCAAAGGAAAATTGTCACAAAATCAATCATGGAACCTAAACTTTCAGGTATTCTAAGAATTTTTTAATAGGAAAAATACTGTGTTAACTCGTATATACTATTAAAAAATTTCCAACATCCACCAATATACTGTAACTACAGATATGGTCAAAACCTGGAGAGCTGTAACTCCAAAATCCTAAGCCTCATCATTGAGTATGTCAACAACATAAAAATGAAGCTTAGTTAATTAAAAAAAAAAAATCTAAGATTACATGATTTATTATCTGTTCATATGGAAGAATATCAAACATGGTCTGTATGGGTTTGTAAAATAAAAAACAAAAAAAAAATTGAGGAATGCTTTCTCCATCCGTGAACTAAAATACGAAGCAAGGTGTTTAACTTACTGCGTTCCGTAATAATGTTGCGGGTCTCCTGGTTGCTGGTTTTGTTCTTTAGATTTTGAGCTGCTGTGACTTGTTTTTCCAGTAGGGGGCGACGCTGGTCAAGCTCTTGCAGAGATGCCTAAAAACAAACGCTTCAAATTTTACGATGTAAACCGTGTGATTTTTTTTTTTTTGTGTGTGTGTGTAAACTTCAAATAGTAAAGAGAGAAAAAAAAGCACAAAAACAGCAATTTAATTCATTTTAGTTTACTTGTTTGTTGCAGTCTAGCTCCAAGACTAACCTTAAGTTGGCCAATATTTTCATTGATGTCGTCCAGGTCAGCCACCACCACTTGCTTGTTCTGAACCATGTTATCCAGCATGGTCAGCCAGTCAGCGAGCTCAGCCCAGGATTTGTTGAACTGAGCTAGAGCTGCAGATTCAGGCTGGGAACTTTCTAATGGCGTTTCATCTGGGACATACAAATAAGGTTAGAGGAAGGTGTACGACTGACGTGGAAGATACAGAAATATAATAAATGTACCAAATACTTTGTAAGAGTTGCGTTTTTAATGGTTTCATACACTCATGGGCATGAATGTCATAATAATTATAAGCTTTTCATTGCTTTATTAACCAACCACTATTTTTAGAATGATTATACAACAAACCCTTTTAAAATAAAGATTTTTGGGATTCAGTAATAAGAAGTACCGTAAGTTTGGAAGAATTATGGTGAGTCTTTTAAACCTAATAATGTCAAACATAATCATAGTAGCATCATGAGGTGATACTGTTGCATTTAACGTGGATTGAATCATTAAAAAGAAAGAGCTATACCTCCAAATTCCTCAACTTTACCTCAGATCAACAACTAGATTGATAGAACTTGGACAGAACTGGGTGATCCAGGCCAATGATACCAAACACACATCAGAACTGGTTTCTGACTGGAAAAATCAGACTAATATCAACTTTCTCAAAGCCTTGACCTTAACCTGATTGAAAATTGTATAGACTATGCATAAAATACCAGGAGCCTCATGAACAATGGGTGCTTATGCACAAAAATGTGGTGTACACCCATTTCATGTAAAACCAGACATATCAAGAATGAAATGACCTTGGAAATGTGTGCAGCCCCCACACCAACTTCATGGCTGGTGCACACACGTTTTTATGGTTATTGGTCCAGTGGCGACACTTGGAGGTAGTAATGGGAGACTGTGTATTATTGTACACACTGGATACACTTGATGAATGATTAATACATCCACATGTATGCAATTAGATCAGTGGATATAAACGCATTGTGCAAAGTGGTGCAGAAAATACCTTTAACAATAATGGCTTTAGTCTTATTAGAGGAGAGCCAATGGTGCAATATACAGAGTGTGTATTTAGAGACAAAGAGTACTTTTATGGCTCACGATGATGGCTCATCAGCCATTTTAGGCCTTCAAGGGAAATCCTTTTGGAACTGTGCTTGGAGTTGCAGCCAGTCTTGGTGCGCAACACAACGAGGAGCCGTGTGCTTCCTGTACATACAGCTGCTGACCACACTGGGGTTCCTAGCAACAGGGGTAATCCAGAAGGAGATGGCAGACCAATCGGGACTGTGCCAGTTGACCCTGAGCCGAGCCATGTCAGCTGTGTGGACTGGATAATTATCCATATGTCAGCCAGGTTTATCAAGTGCAGAGAACCACAGACACAATTTTCTGTTTAGCAGAAGATTTTCGAGTTTTACATTTCGCTGAAACATCTTTCGTCATGCAATAAGCATAGCATGTTTGTGAATTAGGTTAACACAAACAACTGTGTCATAATGATTACCATTAGTATTTTGCAAATAAATGCACTGATTTGATAACGTACTCTGAGTACTATATTCCACCCATTTATCAGTACAGTATGTAAATATGTTAATGCCCAAGTAATCAACTAAAGCTTGAATCTCTACTTCAGTTGCCCAACTGCCAACATACTGCATACTTGACATGTCAAGATATTCAGACATCGAAGAATAGCCACTTCTTAACATATTCTTATGTGTGAATTATTTTGTAAACGCTTCACAATAGCACATCTAAGTTTTCCATGCCCTTTCCTAGTGCCACTTACAGTTTGACTAACTGCCCTAAAAAAGCTGTTTCCATCTCTCACTATATTTTCTGTTAAACACACCCAGTTCCCCAACTGAACCAGATGCTGAATTTGTCTTTTCAGACTCTAAATTCAGCTTTCTGCACAGCAACTGTGCAACTTGTTGAGAAAGGGGGTTAAAATACAAAACTTTACTTTGGATATTACTAACAAATATAAGTGAATCGTCATCATCAGTATTATCCGTCTTGATATTTTTGATTCCTCAGGTACAGAGCAGATTTAAAGCCATCTATGTATTTATATGGAGGCATGTCAAGGGAGTAGTCAGGTATTCCCTCATGTGCGCTCAATTCCACGTTGATTGGGATGTACAAAAGAAGTGTGCTTCAATTCATGTGCACGCACAGTTTCATACAGCTGGATTTATTTGTGTGTACACTGCTTTCTCAAGTTAAGCATTCGCCATGTTTCAATAAGAAAACCAAGAACGTCTTTGTACATGAGGCACTAGGAAAGCATCCATCCATTGTCTACCGCTTGTTCCGAAGTCAGGTCGCGGGGGCAGCAGCTTGAGCAGGGAGACCCCGACATCTCTTTCCACAGCCACCTCTTTCAGTTCTTCTGGGAGGACCCCAAGGTGTTCCCAGGCCAACCGAGGGACATAGTTTCTCCAGCGTGTCCTGGGTCTTCCCTGGGGCCTCTTCCCAGTCGGACATGCCCGAAGCACCTCCCTAGGGAGGGACCCAGGGGGCATCCTTACCAGATGTCCGAACCACCTCAATTGTGTGAAGGAGCAGTGGTTCCACTCTGAGTCTCTCCTGGATAACTGAACTTCTCACCCAGTCTCTAAGGGAGAGTCCAGCTACCCTGCGGAGGAAACTCATTTCAACTGCCTGTATCCACAATCTCATTCTTTCGGTCACTACCCAGAGCTTGTGACCATAGGTGAGTGCAGGAACAGGGACTGACCGGTAAACAGAAAGCTTTACCTTACAGCTCAGCTCCCCCTTCACCACAACGGACCAGTACAGAATCCGCAATACTTCATACAATCCATCTGCCAATCTCACGCTCCATTCTCCCCTCACTCGTGAACAAAATCCCAAGATACTTGAACTCCTCCACCGGAGGCAGAGCCTTACCCTCAAGCTGAAGAGAGCAGTCCACCCAGGAAAGCAACCAGTTTAATTGAACTCTACCAATTCTTCCAAAAAAAGAGTAAACTTCAACCAGAATTGTACTAGAAGCTTATCGATCAATAGAAAACACTTGAGGTTGAGATTAACCCAATATTAGTGGGGTTGACTGTAAATATTTTAGCCTACATATATATCCCATGTGTAAATTAGAGAAAATCCACAAATTCGAACTTAAGTACCCAGTTTTGTCTTTAAAAATTGGTAAAATTATATGTTGTATAATCATTCAATCCTGGAAAAAAATGGGTAAAATAAATAATTAAAAGCCCTAACTAACACTGTTATGTATTTACTGTATTTTGACCATCGAAAAAGTACAAAAACAACACAAGACTTAATTTTTCTGGTAAAAAACAAATCTTACAGGCTTTTTTGGCTTGAAGTGCAACAGCTATCCTCTCCTTATGCTGCCGCAGCAGCTCCAGGATAACGGTCCAATCTTTCCTTAGCTTTCCGTATTTCACCTGCCATCCATACACACAAGTACATACAAAGTCAGTCAGTAGTGATAGGAGACTTTTGGGTCTTCTTGTTCAATTAAAACAAAAGAGGAGGGTTTAGCTTTAGAGTCAACAAGTTGTGGTGACAAAACCGAAACTAATATTTCAGGATGCTGCACCTAACTGTAAAAGTTTTCTGTATTCTGACCTTGTCCATGTGGCCTGGAGGAGTGTCCTTCAACAGCTGGTTAGCTCTTTCCAAAACAAACTCTACTTCAGGCTGCTTGACATGTACTTCTTCAATAAGCTGCAAATAAAGGTTTTAAAGTGTACATGAATTATTGACATTTGTTTCAACTATTAGTACTTCTATTTTCTGACATTAAAGCAATCAGGTTTTTAAAAAGTGTGCCTCACTTTGGGAGGTGGCTCGTCTGGACTTTGCTCGAGTTTAGCTCTGGTGTTTGATGCCCAGGCGGACAGGTCATCCAGCTGACCCTGGAGCTTCCCAAGCTCCTTTAGTAGAGCTTCAATTTCCAGTTGACGCTCAGGGAGAGCTTTGGACACCTAAGAGAAGACTCACTGTTATTGAAAAGATTTGGCGTTCAACAGGGGTATGAACTTGAGTCCTATGATTTGGACTCAAGCCACCAATTTTGGTAATGATATCTGTTTTGGTTAGTTAAGGTCACAGTGCCCCCGAGAGCCCTGCTTGATTAGGAATGTCTTCAATTTTATTGAAAACATGGTTCTGAAGAAAATGTCTTGTATTGTTTTTTCCAGCTACTCCCTTCTTTGTCAACTTCATACAAAAAATTTGGCAATTGCTTAGAACTGATTTTAAAATTCTTTATCAAGGCCCTTCACAGCCAAGCACCAGACTAGGTCAGAGAGGTGATTTTGATTTACAAATTAAAATATCCCCTTCACCAATTCCTCTCTTTTAGCTATTCCACAAAGCTGAGCAAGAACTATTATTGATTCTGCTTTTAGTAGCTACACACTGAGACTGTGGAATGGCCTGCCGGAAGATCTGAGAGGAGTCCATAATGGATACATTTAAAAGTAGACTAGTAAGCCATCTGTTCACTCTAGCTTTTAGATAGGATACCTTTTATTTCCCTGCTGTAAAGGACTTTGAATTGCATTTGATTTGTATGAAAGGTGCTATAGAAATAAATCTTGATTGTTTGATTGAAAGGTTTTTGAAGAATTTCTTTCTGGATGTTTGGATTTGGAATAACAACTATTGATAAATGTGAATGTAAAGAAAAAAACACCAAACTTAAGACTAATTAATAATACATTTTCTTTGGAAAAGGATGCAACGGTCAGTGATGATAACAAATATACATAAACGACAAAAAAAAGTCAATTAGATTTGAGGAAAAAAACAGAAGTAGGCATGAACATGCTACTGCTATATATGCTAACTGCTCCACATGGGTGTATCCCAGCTGCGATGGGTTAAATGCAGAGAACCAATTTCACCATTGTATGGGAACATACAATGACAACACATAGCACTTTAACTTAATATATGTAGACTACTATGCATTGCAAAATATTTAATTTGCGCATGCACAGTCCATAAAAGGGTCCATTACTGTATGAATTAAGGTTACCACTGTTAGTCCAGGAGAGATCTTAATTTTAAGGTTTTTGCTCAAGAATAAGTTAAAAATGTTTGTTCTGTACTTGAAAAGTACAACCAACAAACTGGAGAGTCTACTAACTTTTAACTGTGCCCAGGGGATTAGTTTATAACTTCTTTGGATCACTCTTTTTAAATCTTGTTTTACACTTTCAGTGATGAATTGACTTGGAACCAGATTCAGATTTTATTACATAATGTGAAGCCCCATTAAGTTTAATGAGCTTTTGCTGTAATATTTGCAGTGGAGAGAGCAGACCTGAGACCAGCGAGTGTTGATGCGCCTGACATCTCTCTGTTTGTCAGCAGGAATTAGTTTTTGCTTGGAGTTCAGATCTTCCACTATTGCTTTTTTACCAGGAAGCTCCTCTACACGTGCCTAAGAGACAAAAACACAAACATTTGTCTAAATAATACTGTAGTTCAGGATAGGAAACCTCTTAAACAACACTATTTCACACAAACCATATAAATTAATTTAATAAATGAAAGCAAAAATGTGCTTAATTTTAGCATTACAATATTAAACAAAATATCAGTAGTAAACACAAACGTATATTCTCACATACTGTATTTACCCTAAATTGATAGAAAAGTTGCTCTATATCCCACTGTTTTCTGAACAAAACACTAAATGCTAAATTTGGTGAAAGTAACGCAAATTACGCAATGCTTTTAGATTTGAAAAGAGCTTTCAATAAACACCAAAAAGAGGCCATATTTTCCAGTTTGCTAATCTAAACATTAGTAATTACACTGCCTGGCCAAAAAAAAGCATCGCCACCTGGATTTAACTAAGCAAATAGGTACGAGCCTCTTAATGGATAATTACGACATGGGCGATTATCTTTCAGCTGGCAACAAGTTATTTGACTCCAACTAGTGCAATGAGTTGCTTCTCATTTCTTAAACAACCATGTTGAAAGACACATTGCATGGTCGTGGAAAAGATGTCAGTCTGTTTGAGAAGGGTCAAATCATTGGCATCAAGCAGAGAAAACATCTAAGGAGA
>JARVGS010000835.1:11352183-11371339 GCA_031762315.1 Hypsolebias antenori | reverse complement strand
GGATAATGCTAGGCTATATAGCCTCTGATTGCTTATCCGGTCACACCTGTGTGACGTCGTTGATATTATTACTCGAATAGCGCATGCGCGAAGGGAACATTCAGTGCTTTCAGCACCGCCCTCTGACGGTCAGTAGGGATGAAATAGAACGAGGGGTGTCACAGACAGGCTATGAAATGTGTCTCAAAGCATCTACGAGATGAGATTTCACAACCTGTGGCAATCTCCACAGCCTTGGACTGAACTCTGTCCACTAAGATGATAACACTTGTCCATGCAGAGTGGGGCTTATCAGAGACTACCTCCACAATTTAGGAGTGGAGAGGTTGGGCAGTTCTGACCGAAACCTGTTTGAACACCTTTGGGATCAGATTTAAGTGCGCCGTTCATTTCAGACTGACTAACACAACTACACTGTTTGACCTTCAGCAAATGTTGAATAAGAATGGTTTGCCATCACAAAGCAGTGTCTCACCAAGTTGGTGAGTAGCATGGGAAGGAAGAGCCATCTTCTGTTAATGTGTATGGTTCTTCCACATGCTACTAAGGCCCTGCTAAATGTCTTCTTTAGACTTCAATCATCCAATCCAACAAAAGACACCCCGCAAAAGTCAATAGCGGAGTTATCAGTTTTGGAAAGTTTTACATGGACACAACCAGCATACTCAACTCTGCTGTTCAACCCACAAATGCATTTTCCTTAAAAACGTAGCACCATTTAGGGGAAATAAACAGGCTTTTTAATAGTATAAAAGTTATTGTCAGAAAATGTTGTGGGCTACCATCTGAATATATTTCCCATCCTCATAAGTCTATGAATTTTGAATTTATCCTAAAGCCTGTTTGAATGAAGAAATTGTTGTGTTAAATATTTGTTGGAAGCTGATTTCCAAAAAAGAATAAAGCATATTGTCGATTATGATATTTGTTTAGAAAATCCTTTATAAACCAAAAGATAATCAGCCAAAAAATTTATTTTGGACACTTAGGTTTAAAAAGATAAGCCTACATATTTATATCTTTCAATCTACTATGTCATTATTTTAAATTTTCATCTCTTTTCATTTTGACTTGTGTTCTATGATAATTCTATAATTTATTCTACACAGGTTTTATATGTATCTACATACTGTATTTTATATGTATACTTCTGTGTAGCGATTGAGAGGTAACTGCAGATCAAACTACAACCTTTTTGGAGAGTCAGCGTGAAAATAAACTTTCTTTAGTCGTGCTTAAATAATGCGACTGTCAATGTTTAATATTTAATAATAATAATAATGTGTTATATATTTTCATCATTGTATGTTCCCATACATTAGCAAAACTGGTTCTCTGCATTTAACCCATCCACCACCAGGTGGAGCAGTGGGCAGCTGTTGAAGGTGCCTGGGGAGCAACTGCGGATAAGGTGTCCTGCTCAGAGACACCATAAAATGTGCAATGACTGGGGATCGAACCCAAGACCTTGGGGTCCTGAGTCGGCTGTCCTGCCCCTACGCCAAGATTTAAGAGCCAGGTTGAAAAACCCAGTGTGATAAACACAAATGAATAACAACGCATGCATGGTTTGGTATTGATTGGTTCAAAGGCCCTAAATAATAGAGTTGAATGGCACACAAACACAACTTTTCAAGTTTCTTTGTGATTAGCCCGTGTGTTGCACAGTCATGACAAAAGAGCAGAGCAGATGATGATGATTCGAGGGAGCTCCTGTCAGAACAGTTTGCTTTGCCATTTTTTCAACAGCCCAATGGTGCTATAACTTTTGAGATACGTGTAAAATATGGCTTGAAATTGTTATTCAGTGAAATCCAACATTACAGTGTTACTTCCAGAAAAGTGGAACATGTGCAACCCCCCTTATTCTGGTAAACTTTGCTCTTTTTTTGGACCACTTGGACTGAACACACATGTAAACAATATTATACTGAATCGGTATTGTTTTATGAGAAAGTGTTGGTGCATATTCCGTTGACTCCTCTGAGGCAGCCATGGTTCAAAGCATCAAAGTTCATGCTCAATAATCCAGGTAAAAAAAAAAATCCAACAAAGTTAAGTCAGGTCCACTGAACAGTTTCATTTTTTTGTTTAAACTTTGTCCTTCAGCCAAAGGACTTAATCAGTCCAAGGGCGGGAGAGAGGGCAGACTCCAGAAACCATCTTATCACAATCAAACTGGTTGACCCACTATGTGAGTAAGCCGCTTATGGGACTGAGTTTGTTGTGGCTCATCGGACTGATGAAGTCCTTTGGATGAAAGACGAAACATCTCCAAAAAAAAAAAAAAAAAAAAAATCCAGATGACCTGACTTAACTTTGTTGGATTTTTTTTTTAACCTGGATTATTGAGCATGAACTTTCATGTTATTGCATATATTTATAATTTTTGTTGATCCACTGATTGTTACATTACTGAGTCATTGTTCTTTACGTAATTGATTAATAACCTTTCAAAACATTATGCACTGTCACAAAAATCAAATGAACGCAATTTTAACTAATTACGTTTTAATAAATTACAAATAGTTTGTGAATAAATGTTATTTTTAGCATGATAATACATACGTTGGTGTATATGCTCAATCATCCAGGATGTGGCAAATCTGAGATTTTTTTAAATTTTTTTTAATTGGACATTTTTCTTGTTAGCGAACGTTGTTTTGCAACGCAACCAAGAAACTTTCTCAATTTAAACTGAAAAGTCAATTTCTTTTCTTTAAGGGACATTTTTTTACGTAGTTTGAGAAAATTGCATTATTGTCCGGTAAAGTTTTTACTCTTTTGAGGAGTTCCTGTACGCTGTAAGCTAGGATACATGTCCATACATGGTTTGATAATTACTTTTTCAGGAACCTGTATTAAAAGATAAAAATCAAGTGGTAGTCTGATTTACATGTTGAAAGAAAAAAACAATTTGGAAAAATTAGACATTTTTCTTTTTACAGTCAGAAATTGGGTGAGAAGATTCCAACAAAATCAATATAAAAACATTTTTACTCACAAACAGGAGCTAATCGATGATCGGTTTTGTCACATTTTGACACTGGAGGACGTCAGCAAGGCCCAACAAAGATCCATAACCAAGATTTTAAAAAACCCTGTCAGTGTCAGAGAAAACCTATTGTCTCTCACTGACAAGACATAGAACAAAAACATCCTTTCCACAAAACAATAAAACAGTTTGTTTCAGTAAAGACAACATGCATTCAAAAAGTCAGTCAAACTATGGGATGACACTAAAGTTAGATCCCAGGCTGTGGATGTAGGCATCTACTGTAGTTCACTTTAGGTCTTTTGCAATGAAAATAATATTCATATGATGTGATAAATGATTCAAAGATCATAAACTGCTTTTTAAAAAGTCTGTTTTCAATGTGGGATGATGTAGTCCAAGTCTGAACCATCCATCTCCATCTTATGTGTAGTCAGGTCGTGAAAGCCACAGGTCCAGGAGAGAATCCCAGACCTCCCTCTCAAGCTCCACCTGGGAAACTCAAGGCGTTCCCAAGCCAGAGAAAATATACAACCTCTCCAGTGAATTCTGGGTCTGCCCCGGAAACGTGAGATGTGCCTGAAACACCTCTAAAGGCAGGTGGCCGAGAGACATCCTTATCAGAAACACCTCAGCTGACTTCTGATGATAAGAAGAAGCAGTGGCTCTACTCCGAGCTTCTCTAGAAGACGAAGCTCCTCACTTTGCCTTCAAGGCTGAGCCCGGCCACCTTATGAAGGATTTTTATTTTTTAGCCGCTTGTCTACAGGATCTCATGATCCAAACCCCCTGACCATAGGTGAGGTTTGGAACATAGATGGACCAGTAAAATGAGTCCTTTGGCTTTTGACTCAGCTTCATCATGAGCAACCAAAGCAACACTGTCATTACCGAGGATGAAGCCCCAATCCATTGATCCATTTCACACTTGCGCAAAAGATCCACCAACCCCCACGCCAACTCGAAGGGTCCATCCCACCCATTTCTATTTTGTATTGTTGGTTTTTTAAATTGAACCTGTCCTAAAGATGCTAAATTGACAGTATACTCTTTGACATTTATGGATCTTCATGGCACTTTCCCGACGCTTTCCTGGTGTCAAATTATAAGAAAACTGGCCATAAATTTGTTGTTGTTTGCTAATAATGGTTTTATTATTCCAAAAAGAAAAAAAAAAGTTTTTATATCATCCTGTTTGAAACCAACTCACCAAAACCTGCATGGTCTGAGAAGATGGGAACAAAAAAACTGTGATAAAACAAAAGGATACCAATGGATCGATGTTGGTAAAGTGACTGGTTTGCCAATAGTAAAAATATACCTACGTTAAATGTCAGAAAAGTTGTTTCTCCTCATAAACATTGGTGCTAAAGTTAAGTCAAAGCAGACGTGATTACGACATGTCCTCGATTCATCCGCACAATCCGTGAGAGCCTTGTACATGACAGTTCAGATGTGTATTAGTCCAAGTACCGTACAACACTTCACTGTATAAGGTGTTTGGTGCACGTGATATTTAGATGTGGTTTACCCATAGTATACCTACTTCTTCAGTGACTGGAAGCTCAGGGAACTGCCAGAAATGGTATTGGTGGAACGGGCAGCATGCATGACACAAACCAGGCAGAGCAATCATTGAGATTTAAACATCTGAGCATGCCTCATATGTACACGGAAGACATGTAAATATGAATGTAGCAAAGAAAAACAAAAAAGCAACTTTACCTTTCCCAGAATACTAAAATATATCTTATCACTCACTTTCCATCGTTTTAAAGAAAATTTTAAGATTCAGTTCAGGGCATCCACGTAGATTTTTTTTTTTTAATCATTCATTGGATTCTGAATTAATTTCTAACAGTCTACCTTCTATGGCCTAGTGTCCTTAAAGATTAGTTGGTTTTATTAAATTGTGTTTATTTTTAAATGTTTAAGCCAAGATTGTTTTTCTTTTGACTGCTATCTTGAGGAGTTGCCACAACCTGAGCTGATATACAGTAGTAACCTTTTCAGCCCCTCCACCTCTACCATTTTGTAAATCTTGCAGCTGTACTTCTGTCACAAATCAATCCTGGCTCCAACCACTACACACTGTCTGTACTCTTTTTGAAGTTCTACCCAATGGTTGACACACATGAATTATACTATTATTATTATATTAACTATTAATTTTCATTCCACTCTACAGAACATAACTCCACCTTCCCATGCTCTCTACCACTTGCTCCCTACTCTCACTGTATATCACATTGTCATCTGCATACAACAATCCATTGGATCCTGTGAACCTATTTTGTCAACTTTTTCCCCTTTTTTGAAGGGGTTCAGAGCTGATACTGATGTTATCCCACATTTGACAACATGTGGGTAATGTAGTTTAAGACTCAGCCATAGTTTGCAGCTCATGAATGTGACAATGAATCAGGTCACCGGTATAAGAAATTATGAATGGCTACACAAAGTGACAGTATGATGAAAATAAAAATGTACCGGTAGATATGTGGGTATTAAGTACCAGTTCACATCGAGCACTGATCTCACTATCTTTACATATCCTGCCCTACCTAATTTCTTAGTCACACCTGACTTTCTCATACAGAACCAGTGTACCTGTCTTGTTACCCAATCACTAGCTTTCGCTAGCCAAGAAAGACACCAAAACACATTACATGCTCTGAATTTCCCTACACTACGTTGAATACAGATGATATTCTTTACTTTTTATCTTGTATATTTACTACTACACATAAACATCTAATATCTGAAGACTCTATTTAAATGTCTCTAAAAATCTATTGAAAACAACAGTGTCACATTGTTGACTAAAATGTCCCATGACTACCATTAGCTTCAACTGTTTGTTATGCTAAACTAAAATAAGTTGCCAGCTTTAGCATCACAACATTGCTCAGACAGTATTACTCTATTTTTAAAGTATTTATTCATCCCATCTGTGGTTCTCCAATATTGCATGTTAGCAATATCATTAGCTTGCTTGTACTCAGGTTCCTAATTTAATTCCTTGTTTGCAGAATAAAAGGTCATTTGCTTTTAGTTTATGGTATGGCATAATATAGTTTAAAAATGCTGGGGTCTTTTTAACCTAAGAAGGTGTCACTTAAAGCTGGGGATTAGCATAGTATACCCAAACACTTAGGGTTTGAGTTGCAATTCAAGAAGCTAGAAGAGATTGCTAATGCTAGTGCTAACAGACCAAGCTAGCTATTGTTAGCGATTTAAGCTATGCTACACTGCATTTTGCACATTTAAACACCATACAGGCGTTTACAAAAATACATTAAACACTACTATATGTTGGTAGAAGCTTTAATAAACAATTTATTTCAGTTTCTTTTGTCACTTTTTATTAACAGGGCAGCTAAGTTGGAATTTAAAGTCAGTTCTTTTGAGAACCCAACATCCTCTTTCTTCTATTCTGAACTTGGCAATACTGTAATGACTTTATTATTCAAACTGAAAAAATATGTTTAATAATTTAGAAACTAAAATGAATGTGTATGTGACTTATCCTAAACCTAAGCACTATACAGAAATATATTTTAATGCGAATTTATGGTTAGCTGGGTTTTAAAATATTGCAATTATATTAAAACTAAAAACAATACATTGCTTTTGGAAAAATCAGGGCCTTAAAGAGTTAGTATTTTGTACTTGTAAGTACTTTTTGTTAGTATACCACATATAAGTGTTGCCTACTGAAACTCACACATCGTCTTTTGAAGGGTATGAACTTGCCCTCCACCTCAACCCAGTGTGTGTTGAGATGGAGTTGGCGGGGCTCCACTAGATTGGCGGCTCCAGCCTCTGAGAGCTGATTGGCTAAGCCCTGCAACTCCTTAAGCTCCTCCTTCTTCTTGTCGAACTCTGAGCCAATTTCCTATTGGACAAAATCAACCGAAAGGTCACTCGCTATTGGCTAGGGACCCGGGTGGGTGAAGCACACAGAGGCATGTGGATGTGCTAAAAATAAAAACACACATTTTCAAGCAAACACAAACTCATAAAATGACAAAAATACATAATTAAAATTAAATAACAGTTACACATTCATTTATCCACTAGCAGACAGTAACAAAAACACACCTCAGTAATTAAAAGAACAAAACATCATGTTTGTCAGAGTGACACATACAGATAAGATTCAATATGTGCATATTCAGAGTGAATGTAACATTCCATATAATATAGGAAAAACTGCTGTAAACAGAGGGAATACATGCCTCAAGACTTTATTTACACAAAGGAGTACAACCACTGGCCAATACAGAAGAGTGGTGTGTGTGTGAATTTAGCATTAGCAGTGTGAGGCAAATAAATAAATAAACAAATAAATGAATAAAAAGCAGAAGGCAATATGTTGATGAGCAGACAGACAGATTGATTTTGGGAAAATCTTTGTCGTGGCAATGACAGGTGAGTCTATGGCAAGCAGCTTAGCGAAATGTCATAGTGATCATCTGAAAATGAAAGACACATGCAGAGTCAGATGGAGATGCAGGAAAACATGTGAGGTCCAGGGTTTGTCTATCTAAGATTTTCTGAATCAATTCCTCCCCAAAAAAGAAAAAAAAATTGCGCTAATCTTGACTACGGCTAATTTGTAGGGAGGAAAAAACACATGAATCACATTATATAAAAGCTACGTATTCTGGTTTTGTGGAACAATAAATAATAAAATATGTTGCTTGTGCTTTTTTCCAACTCTCTGCTTATTATAATTATTTTATTATTATATATTATACTATTTGTTTTAACGAACAGCTCATTTGTTGATTCCTGTAAAACAAACTTGTTATTGTTTCCATTCTTGCAACTTCCCATTTGTATTTATTTGAGTGTACTGTTGTATATGTTCTTGATTATTTTTAACACCAACAAAAAGAAAATTATACTTAGTCAAAGGTCGAGCTTTAACTAGGGCCCCATCAACACCAATCTGGATTTTTTTTTAAACTGTAAAAATGTTAAATGTTTAGTTTTCTTCTTCGGCAATGATATTTTGCGTGATATCAAGGCTCAACCACCAGGTGTTGAGACCATTCTTATTAACAATAAGTAAGAATCATTCATAGTTTATAAAGAACGCTGGACGTTGTGTCCCCATCTTTTCTCATTGTTGAGAATTGAAGCTAATAAGACTCGGGTTACAGAAGATGCCATCTTGGATTTTCGGGAACAGAATTGGCGCACTAGCGTTATGACGCTTTAAGCCCCGCCTTGTCCCCCAAACAGAATCATTGTGTTACGTGACCTTACCTTTAAGCATTAAATCTTGTTTAGCTAAGTGAGAGCTACATGAATCAGAGTCACTGCCTGTAAAAAAGTTTCAGGTGTATTTTATTTCCTAATAAGGGCAACATCCTGTTCATTTAAATAGAGGGGGCGGGGCTTGTTTAAAAAAAAAACTTGTTCAGTGGTTAGCTTATCAGGCAGCTGGTCCCCTTCCAACTTCCTGTTGGATGCAAGGATTTTGCTAACAACTGATGACTAAAAATACAGATTAAAACCATTATTTTCTTGGCTATGAATTTTTTGTAAAGAATACATGAATTTTGGAATTTGTCCGCGCCAACAAAACCTAACCTAGACATTTGGAGATTTCATAAATTTCTGCACCTTTTATCAAAAAAGAGAAGCAGTTGATGTTAGAAATATTTTATTTTCTTACATATTTTTTCACTTCAGTTTTTCTACCACAAAGATATTCAAGAGTTACTTGAACTATGTAAGCTACATGGTGGCTAGCGCATTTCTCGAAATATTTGGTTCTCGTTTAAAATTTTCTCCAAAGCTGCAGTTAGTTACTCAAAAGTTCAACTGGGTGGTTGTCCAATGGAGAGCGCTTATATGTAAAAATTAGGAGAACCTTGAGTAAAATACACTTTTTTTAACAGAAAGTATCCAAAATAGTGTGGATGAGTCTAAATTTGTTTATTTAAAACGTTCTTTTTAATGCAGGCCCGTCTCCAAAATAAAAGCATTAATTTTTAGAGCTTATCTGCAGTTGACGGAACATATGCTATTGCTTAGGAGTAATAATTATTTATCTGCCCAATGGACTCAAATTGCGTAACTCCTTGACAAGCTCAACGTCTAAAAGCTGAAGAAGCAGATAATGAATGTGAAAATGGAAGAATACAGTTTTCAGTACTAATGATGTACCTGCAAAACAGGAAATGGAAACAAATAAAACTCAGAAAAGGTAGAGCTTAAACAATGAGCTGAAGAGGTAGATGCTAATGAAGGGTAAAACATAAAAGTAACAGCTATCAACAGAGTAATGGGTTTGGAAATATGTGTTTACTGTAAGTTTCTGTTTGTGCTTTCACCTTGACCCTCTCTCCTTCGGGGGGGTCAGGAAGTTGATCCACGCTGCGTTGGATATCATTTAACCAGGCAAGCAGGTCATGTGACTTCCTTCTGTACTGGTACCACTGGGGGGCGATGGCCAGAGCCTTTCTATTCCTCAGGATACGCAGGTCCTGCACACAAACACACAAACACGCTGCTAATTTACACTTTCTGAACAATATATCCTGTCGATTCCCATAAAATTCCATTGAACATTTCTAATTTGGAAACTAACCAAAAAAATTTCAACCCTAGTCAAGTTTCCATCCTTCCATCTCTTCCATGCTTCTGCGTCCCTTTGTGAATTAATGTGTCTTTTGTTTTCAGTTCTGATTGATGGAGAGACTTTAAAAAGAACAAGCTCCACCTGCTAGAAGAGTGGGGGTGCAGAGAGGATGATAACGGTGGTCGGATGTCTGTTGGTTGCTGGTTCCATGGCTCATGTCAACACTGGCTCCCGCTCCTTACTTTATAGACATATGCCTTGCATCGCACCACCTTTGTTAATGGTGTTGTTTGCTATCTGGGTGCGGGAGTTACCAGCAGTCTTGTTTCCCGGATTTTTGGTTTATGAGGATGGTTACTGGATCGTAGGGTTAGGGTGGCGGCTCAAATATGATGGCCAACAGCTGGTTTTAAAGCTTCTCCCATACACCCACCCCCACGTTGACAAAAACTGCGCCCTCCCAAGGCAAGTAACCTAGGGGAAACACTGTTACAATCTTTTTGACTTCATCTGCTATGTAACCTTTGTGATACTCCTACAATATATGGACTATAGCACCATCTTCATCACCAATTATCTATACCCAATTTTTTCTTTCTGGGTCACAAGAAAGTCACAAGTCATAAGAAGGGAAACATCTTTAAAAAAAAACAGTACGATAACCATAACCCTAACCCTAACCCTGACCCTAAGTCCAGTTGGGTAAAAAAACAAAAAAACAACTAAGTAATATGTTCTGGAAGATTAGGACTCTACACCAACAACATACTGTGTCTCATACAGATCATTTGTGTAGTACCTTAACAGAGTTGTACTTGCTGTTGAGCTGGTTGTGTTTCAGTCTGATCTGCTCTCGCTTGTCTTGGTCCGGGGCTCTCTTCTGTAGACTCTCTCCCTTCAATAGTAACTCCTTCACGGCACCTTCCTCACAGTTCTACACACATACACACATTTTTGTTCATAACAGCACAAAGAACAAAGTGCTGTGTTTTTCCCTGTGTGTGATGGGAAGAAACCTTGTCCTCCTGGAAGTCCTCTTCTTTCAAGTTTTCCCCCTGTTTAGCCTCCTCCTCCAGCAGCTCCAGCCAGACCTGGACTTCCTTGTGGTACTGCTCCAGCTCCCTGGCTGACGCTGCCGTCTACCACACAAATTCAGAGGCACACAAGTGACCAGAAGAAAGTCGCTTTGGTCCAAAACATATGTTTCGAGTAATTTAAAGATGATTAAAATACATTTTAGAGTGTGTGCTAGTAAAATCTATTAAAGTGGTCACTACCTGTCCAGAAGCGATGCGTTGAGAGATGATGTCAAATCTCAGGTTAAGCTGCTCCACTTTAGGTCCCACCTGGGCCTGGCAGTTCTCCCCTCTGGTGGACATGAGCTCATGAGCCAAAGCTCTCACCTCCTCCATCTTCCCTTTGTTCAGGTCCAGCTCTGCACGCAACACCTGCAGGATCCAAACGCAGGTGGTCACCAAACTTTAGGGCATCTTCACTGGTTTCTAAACCTTTGGTGGCCAATTCTCAATCAAGAACCAGGACTGGACATCACTGTTTTTACATTAAGCACTTTGGGATGCATTTGGCTCAAAAAAATACCTACCAGAACTTTTGTACCTAGCGGTTGCCCTTCCGTACCCACTGATTAAGTTTTGTACCTTTTGGTTAAGCAATGGTTGCCACTTCGCACCCATGCACTTGTGAAAGTATCCTTGAACAGTATGCTCAACTTACTGACCCAATCATATAGACTAGTCTTCATCTCTAAAGGGTACTCCAGTTAAATAAAAAAGTCACTGTTGGGGCAGAGGCCAACATGGGTACCAAAATTCCAGGGGTTTTCAAAGTTACCCACTTTCTGTGGAAATCAAAGTGAAATCATGGTAAAAAAAAAAAAAAAAAAAAAAAGGAAATAAACCTGGAATTAAACATATAAAAGGTTGGCCATTAACAGGTATTTTAAACATAATTGGGGAAAATATGTTTTAGCATGATTTTGACTAAATTAACCAGATTGGAAGTATGGAAAAGTTGCTATGTATTGACATTTGTTTTGCTTTGATGTAGATAGCATTACCAAAAAAAAAAAAAAAGCCAGACTAATGATCAAATAAACTGTTTTGTTTAGAGCTAGGTTTACATTTTCTGTACATACAAACAGGCTCCAATGGATTGTTGTATGCAGATGACAGTGTGATATACAGTGAGAGTAGGGAGCAAGTGGCAGAGAGCCTGGGAAGGTGGAGTTATGTTCTGTAGAGTGGAATGAAAAACAAAACCAAATACATGGAGTGTAGGAAAGAGGCACATAAAGAGTAACCTTCAGCACAGCATCGTTGGGTCCTTGACTGTCAATCTCATCCATCTTTATCTCAGCTCCATCAATCCATTCATTCACTCCCTTTATCTGTTCATCTAACTTCTGCATCTGCTGCTGGTAGTCCTGGAAAAAACAAAAAATAAATGACTGAGCATTTTGTCTCCACTGATGAAGTAAATAGCATGACGTGTGTGTGCATTAAAAAAAAATAGTTGTAGTGCAGTGTAACAATATAGTTGAAATATCGCTGACCAGCAGCAGGTTGAGCCATTCTTCAGCTCTTGACGTGACTGCAATCCAGTTGCAGTGCAACAGGCTGACTTTGTCGTCCACCAGACCCCCGTTGCCCCGCAGGACAGCTTTAAGGGCCTCTGCAAGCTCCACAACTGCCTGCAACTGAGGCTGATGTCTCTCTATCTCAACGTGGACGGACTAAAAGGACAAATGGGGACAGAGGAGACACAGTACTATGTTAGACTTATACACTATAAAAGGCCTTTAATATATTTACCATGCACTTATTTCCTAAAGTGTAGAACTCACCGGGCTATGGCCGTTGGGGATAAATTGCGAACAGCAATGGCTTCTACAAAGTGTCTTGAATTGTTCTTGAGAGTTCTTAATTTTCTTGTTAGTCAAAGGCCCTTACTCTTGTAACATTAGAATTTTGGAAAAACTCTTCCAATTACTCACAAAATAGCCTTTGAAACTCAAGCGAGGTAACCCTCAAGACTGATGTGAGACATTTTGCAACGTCCCTTGCGATTGTCATTCTGCAGCTGATCGCCAACAGCCCGAGCCCAGTGAGACATTGGCTCAAGTGACTCAAGTGAGGAACTTCCTTCTTCAAGCCTATGTAGCACTCGATACACCTTTCAGATGTCTAAGCTTTGCAACTTTCAAACGGTGTGCGTGTTGTACCTGTGCCCACGCCACCTCAGCCTCCAGGTCACTGGGCATGCCTTCCACAGCAGAGCGCCTGGTCAGTTCGGCATCAGTGGCGGCGAGCCACTCGGTCAGCCCGTTCAGCTCCTTTCGCAACTTCCTCGACAACTTGAGACTTTTCTCCAGCTCCAGTTTACTCTCTGTCACCTAGAAACAGAACCGTTGGAAAATTCCCCTAATTCTTATAAGACCGTTGTGATTGTTCGGGTGTGCACGGACCTGTGCTCCCAGCTGGTTGTAGAGCAGTTTCAGGGCCGTTACTCTGTCGTCCATCTCTTTGGGTTGTTCGGTCTGCTGTCTCTGAACAATCTGTCTGCCTGTTTTAATCACCGTTTCCACTTCCCCTTTCACTTCACTCAGTACCTTATACAGTTTCTGTTGGACAAAAAACAAACAGCCGCCACTTAAAACACAACCTATCCATCCTTTATACAATCACACCTGCAATGATATTACCCACCATGCACTGCTCCAGCTGCGACTGTACCACATCTTGCTCTACGCTGCGGATGTCCAGCAACCCCACCTGACTTTTGACCCCTTGAAGCACACGTTCGCACTCGGCCAGCCGAGCATCAAAGTTGGCTGGTTTTTGGAAGAGACGGAATTTGGTCCAGACGTCGGCGAGCATTTTCTGGAAAAACATAAACCGTGACATATTATACCACAATACATCAGACGTCAATACAAACTCAAGACATACCGATTATTCTTCTAATTGTAGAACAACCACTGTATAATTTACTATTTATGTTTTTAGCAACTATACTTATTTCACATTGGGAATATTTGTTGGAGTCTCAACTGTATTTCAGGATTTTCACTATTTACTTTCTTGAGCTGTCTGAGTTGGTGCACAACAAAAACTTCATAAACGCAGATTCTGTGGAAAGTGTTGACTTGTGCATTCACGTTTTATGTAAAACCCAAAAACTGAAAGAAGGTGGACTTTCTATTTCTACATGACTATGAACTAGATTGGGGGTTCTCGACCTTTTTGGGTTCAGGGACCCCCCCAAACCCTCATGTTTATTAAATTATTTTCTTCAGTTTCTCTCTTTAATGCAATGGAAATATTTGTGTAACATCAATACTTTAATAGTATTAATACAATTTTATGCTTTTAAACATGGCATTTTTCATTCAAGACAACATTTTTTTTTAAATTTCAGCTTCCAAAAGTTACAGTTTTGAGAAAATTAACAATATAAAAAAAAAAAAACACTTTACAACTTTACCTATTCACATAATGAACATAATAAATGTATTACCACTTCTTCCAATTATTAATTGGGCTTAATTTGTAAACCGATCGATGCTGGAATGCAAATAGCAGGCGGGAGGTCTGTGGGTCCTCCCCAGAAAATTTTGAATAAAGTAGATGTGATTTCCTGCATTTTGGTGTATTTTAATGGGTTGTTAAAAATCTATATGTGCTTGTAAAAAAAAAAAAAACTTTTTTTTTGGACCCCCAAGCACTGGCTTGTGGACCCTCAGGGTTCCAGGGACCCCAGGTTGAAAACTACTGAACTAGATAATGAAATTAAAGTTTCTATTACTTAAAAAAGAATCATGAAATGAAACTGTTTTTCAAGCTGTGTGTTTATTTATCCATAAATATTTTGTTTTTGCATTTTTCTTGTAAATGTGTGTACAGTATCATATACCTGGGTGTCGTCTATCTGCCCCATGAGCTTCTGTGAGGCGTCCTTGTCCTGGTTCTTCTTCCTCATGTCCCCCAGGGCCGCTTCATGGCCATTCAACTCATTCTGAATTTTCTGTTTCGCACGCACAAACACACACATTTTCATCTGGACATACAATAAATACCACATCTCTTCCACAGATCACCACTAGAGGGCAGAAAACCACAAGAAAACATAAAACAACTGAAGAACTTCACCCTATAAACACCCCCACACAGCCTTTCTCCAACACACACTTGTTTTTTTTAACCCTGCAATTATTTAAGTGCTCTGTAATCAACAACTGAATTAATCCAGTTGTGCTTATCCTTCTGAGTGTGCGGTTTGTGTGTTGTAGGTGAGATCAGGAGAAATGTCATCTTGGCACACCACCGCTGCAGGTCATTACTTCATGATCTATTGTTTGATTATTCTAGAGGGTGTATGTGTGTCAGGAGGGGTGTAGGAGAAGCAGATGCTAGAGGAAGACACAATACGAACGGGGGGTAGAGAGTCCAAATCAGCTCCGAGCTTAATAGAACCTCGGAGTGGAAAAGAGCACTCCCTATTCTCTGCTGTATTCCTCCACGCACAAAAATGCATAAAAACACACAAAAGCACAAACAGAAATGATCTATATTAGTATCTAAAGTGAATATACACTCAAATAAAAAAAATATTTACTGACTGCAGCTTTATTTCCAAATATTTGATCAAAAATCAGGCAGGAATGCCTGAACAGGGGTGCTGATAATTGGGGGTCCTAAGGGGGCAATGGCCACTCTTTTTGCCTTCCTGGCCAAACAGTCTTATTTGTGCAATATATTTTTAAATTTGACTTAAAAAGACCAGTGTACAAGTTTCAGTAGAACTCTAATACTTCAGTTTTTTTAAAGCCTACAGTATATATATCTAAAAACATATGTTTACATACACTAACAATAGATATAACTATATTTTTCCCACTGTCTGACATTAAATCGGATCAAACCTTTACTGCTGTAGGTCTGTTAGAATTACAATTTTTTTAAATGTGTGCTCCAATAAGCCAAAAGACATTTGGTCACAAGTTTACAAACATTTTCTTAGTATGTGGTGTTATTAGCGTTAAACTGTATAACAGGAGTTTCCTTCCACAAACTTTTCAAAATAATTTGCTGGATTTTTTTTTGTGCCATTTCTTCCTGACAAAGCTCGTGGAATTAAGTCAGGTTTTGTTTGCCTTTGCAACCGCACACCTGTTCATGTCATAAAGTTACTAAAGAATTAAGAGCAGGGATTTGTAGTGGCCACTCCAAACGTTGACTTTGTTGTCCTGATGTTGGTATAATATTATAATGTTTCCTCGTGATGCCCTCTATTTTGTAAAGAGCACCCAGTCTCTCTGGCAGCAAAACATCCTCAGTCACAACATGATGCTGCTACCCCCGTACTTCACAGTAGGGACGGTGTACAAGTGTCCGCTTTTATCCTACAAAGGTAACAATGATTATGACCAAACAGTTCCATTTTAATTTCATCAAACCACAAGCCATGCCTCTAAATATTAAGTTTTTTGTCCATTTTACATTGACAAACTGTAATCTGACGTTTTTATATTGGTATTGGAGTAATAGCTTCTTCCTCACTGTGTCCTTTTAGTCCATGTGGGTCCAAGTCTTATTGCACTGAATGAATGAAACTTCAGATATGTAACAACTGAACCCAAAAATAAATCAGATTTGTGGAAGACATTTATCTCTGATATCTCAAATCAGTGGTTCCCAACACTGGTCCTTGAGGTACACCACTCTGCATGTTTGTTTTTCTGCTTTTGCCACACCTGATTTGAATTAATGTGTGATTAACAGGCTTTGGCAGAACTTGTTGAGGCAATTAAATCACTGAATCAGGTGTGTTGGAGTAGAAAAACAACTAAAGCAAGCAGGATGGAGTTCCTCAAGGACCAGTGTTGGGAACCACTGTCTTGGATGATTGTTGTACATGTCTCATGGTGCCACAAAAAGAAGCAGAGTGTTTAAGGTTTGCCTTAAAAACATCCTCAGGTGTGCCTCAGATTGCCTCAAATGTTGTCGCCTAACCATTCAAAAGCTTCCAAAGTCATGACATCGCCATCTGGTCTTACCTAAACTGTTCAAAGCATAGCAATCTTAGTGTATGTAAACTTGTGACATTGAAGACTGCAATAAAAAATTTATCTCTCTTTATATTTGGTCATTTAAGAAATGGAAACAATTTAGGAAATTCTGATGTAAAACAGGAAAGGTTTAGTCCTATTTAATGTCAGACAGTGGGAAAATATTGTCTGTCTTTTTTGTACATCGTAAATGTCTGGTATTAAATGTATACTAATGGCCCTCACTTGCGCACCCCTTTAACACTCTGGAAGAGCCCCAGCATCTAAACACTTGCTTTGCCCGTTCTTATTCAGCAGTCTGAGATTTTATATCCTTGTGGCCAAATTATAAAATGTTTAGAAATAACAAATAATGTCTCAAGATTACATTGCCATATTTCGTGACAGACGAGTGGGAGTGCTTTGCCTTAACTTGATGCAGGGATCTGTTGGCGTTACAGCTGAGGAACAACGAAACACAGTTAAAATAGAAAAGAAAACTTAACACGAAGACTATAAAACACCTGGTTGGGGCTTCTCGGATAAAGATGACAAATCTGGAATCTGATTTTACTCATTTCTTTGACGACGTGTAACTGAATTCTTTTTCTTGTTAGTGACTAAAGGAACGAGAACGTGGATTCAAGCAGTCGAAACAAGTTTTCTCGGTAAGGTAGCTGGTTTCTTAGAGATATGATGAAAAGTTCAGTTATCTGAAATGGTAGACGACACTTCTCCACATTAGGAGAAGCCTGTTGATGTGGTTTTGGCTTCTGGTAAGAAAGGCTTCTTGACATATCCCTAGGAAGGTTTTCTAGGCAAGTCTAGGTACGGACTTCCGTGAAGACCCTGGATACGCCACAGACTGTCTCTAAACTGGTCTAGGAACACCTTGGAATTCTCCCAGAAGAGCGGGAAGAGGTAGCTGTGGAAACAGATGTCTGTGCCACCCAGCAGAAGTCACTGCACGTGCGACCCAACTCCAGAACAAGCAGCAATGGATAGATGGACATCAGCATGTATCAATAATGTTTAACAGAATGGAAACATTTCCTTAAACAAAATATGGTTGATTTCAGTAGGAAAGTGCATGGTTACCTGAGCTTCCTGAGGTATCTGCTGGGCATCAATGTGGTCAGACAGGTAAGCTGTGAGGTGGCGGTCTGTGTTGGCTAAGGACTCCTGGATGTCTCTGAGCAGTTTGTCATTCTCCTGTGCAAGCTGGACACTTTTCTCCAGCTCCTTCTGCCTCAGCGCTGCCTAAAAAGATAAAAAAAAAAAAATACAATGTCAGCATAAAACACTATCTATTGTAAATGCATAAAAAAGGTTTGGGGTTATTCTTTTACACCAGATGCCCTTCCTGATGCAACCAGGGAAAAAAGAATCCTCAGGTTTACAAGACCTCGGCACTGACTACCAAGCCACAGCATCCCCGGTCAATACAATAAGCATAAACAATAAAAAAAATAGAAATTAAATTCAAACCTGTACAACCAATTCTTGTTTTTGACTTTGCCCTAACTGTACAGTCTACTGAAATGATGACACCTTAACTAGCAAGTGCAGTTTATATTTCTATAGAAGAAAAACCAGATTTTCTTTTAAATCTTAAGCTTCTATTAAAAGCAAACATATAGATTTTTCAGCCAGTATAGGCTTCACACAGACAAGAAAAAGCACAAAGACAAGGCAGAACTAAAGACAAACAATCCTGGACCATTAGAATCAATCATCCCAAGTGTACCCTCTTGAAGTTTGGACTCCTGTGTTTCTCTCTCATGTTGTCTCTCGATGACCCAACGCATCACGGCTGAAGACTTTCTGAACTTCTCATGACTGACAGTGCTGTGGAACCACTACAGTGATTGGTTTTGCTCTTCACTGGTGACTGTCTACAGGATTAGCATGTACACGTACCTACTGCCTCATATAGAAATCTCTGTGTGCAACAGGTTACATGTAAGCAGGGTAATCTTACATAAAGAGATAATGGCTCCAAGTATAGCTCTGAGCCCCTTGTGCCGCACACAACGTTCTCCTAATGTTAGCATTGGATGCGTTTAAGTGTTTGAGGGACACTTTTATAAAGGAGTCACTGGTTCTTCAATCGTCTTGTTGGGGAAAAACGTCAAACTCAAGCACTGGTGTCTTTATGATAATCTAGACCATAGACCTAGAGCACAGACCAGTGGTCATTTCGTATGTTGTGGGAGTTTCAGAGAAACAGACATTTATTTTCTAAACATAACTCCCAGTGGCTTTTAAACCCCAAAATACATTACGGCAAAGACTAGTTCATTCCAAAGATCCAGTCACCCGGACATCGGGGAAACTAAACAGCCACTGGCCATCATCTCCAGGCCAGCGGTCACTCTTTCAGGGATGAAGATGTTCACATCCTTGATAGAGGAACGATAGTTTGAGAGAGGAGTAAAGGAGGCCATCTTTGTGAAAAGAAACTGTCCATCATTAAACAGAGGTGGAGGCCTCCGGG
>JARVGS010000835.1:11322084-11338547 GCA_031762315.1 Hypsolebias antenori | reverse complement strand
CCGGAAACGGCGTAACTCGGCTTTTCAAAATAACATTTCAACATTTTTTTTTCCTTTTTTTTTTTTTTTTAATGGGGGGTGCATCGTAAACACGAAATGTCATAACTTGAGACCGTCGTAACCCGAGGACTACCTGTAAAGTGCTGTAGATGCCACTTCTTGCATACTGATAATGGGTTGCTAAACATCTACTCTTATCTACATACTGTATGTAAACACTTGATTCAATAACTATTTTCGAGAGCATGGCACAGAAATAGCCTGACCTCAAACAGCCCTGCACGCTCCGGTAGCAGCACGCAATGCAGACGCGCTAGCTAAGATGCTACAGCCCTGGCGCTCTGCTTTTCTCTCTCATGCACCCCTACCCCCTTTCAACAACTGCTGGCATTAATGAAGCGCTAAGTTAGCATAATGCAACACAGAGGTGTCTCTCCCTCCTCCCCCTGCCCCATCCACACACAAAAAACAACAACAACAACAACAACAACAAAAAAAAAAAACAGAAGAGATTAGCATCCGGCCAAGCTAAGTGACCGTGAAGAAACACTGCATGCGGTGTGACGAGTTGTTGTAGGTTACCAGGAAATCAGTCATGTGTGAGTAGACTGAACAGTAGGGGGCTCAATACACAGCCCTGAGGGGAACCGTTGCTTAGGGTTATGGTGGAGGAGGAGAAGTTGTGGATGTGGATCCTCACAGACTGTGGTCTGTTGCTTAACTCCAAGACCCAGTTGCATAGTTCCATTCCATGAGAAAATGTGTGTATTTTTTCATAATTCTGTATCCCCAACAGTTGAAATGTGATACTAGCTATATCAGGATTGTTGTAAATCCTCAGAGTCTGAATCCTGAAACATTCCTGCTTCATATAAACCACTGGTTACAGATCAGGTGAGTCAATCCTCATCATCTTGGAGAAAAAGATAACAGAGGAGGAGGGGGGTGTTTCACCTGCTGCCACTGTGGTCAATCTGCAGTATTTCTCATCAGAGTGGGAAATTCTGCAGACTGGAGCTGTTTTTTTTTTTTTCTTAAACCGCTTGCTTGGTGTGTCTCTCTCACATCGACCCCAGGTTTTTACTTTAGCTGGACTGATACAGTAAGTCCTATCTCTGTAGAGCCATGTAGCCCTATAACTCTAAATGACGATGACTTAATGAGATTCTTTATGTAGAAAATTATTTCAGTTGGAGAGAAAATTCACACCATCCTTCCTACTGTTGCCTCTAATTCCATGTCAGATGAGGCAGCTTTAGAAATGTCACTAGAACCTGATTTATGTTTGGGCTGCTTTTGTCCTGTTGAGCTCATTGAAGTGTCAAAAACAATAGTTTCATCCAAACCATCAACATGTCTGCTAGATCCCATCCCAACCAGACTGTCTGAAGAGGTATTCCTCCTAATCATTATTCTCATTTTGGATCAGCTTCATTTATCTTTGATGAATGGTTATTTGATTTTTAAGGCTTTAAGGTTGCTGTAATAAGGCATTAACTAAAGTAACCAGATCTTGATGCAGGAGTTCTGGCCAATTACAGACTTATATCTAATCTCCTTTTCATCTCTAAGATTCTTGAGAAAACAGTTGAAAGAAATTGTGTGAACATCTGAACTAATCTGTTTGAGTAGTTTCAGTTGGGATTTAGAGCCCATCATATCACAGAAAGAGCACTGGTAAAAGTTAGGAAGTACATTCTCATGGCCTTAGTCAATGGACTTGTGTCCATATTTGTCCTTTTAGTCAATGAACATGTGTCCATACTTGTTCTGTTAGACAGTAGACTTGTGTCCATATTTATACTGATATGGTGGACTTGTCTCCATGCTTGTTCTTTTAGACAATGGACTTGTCTCCATGCTTGTTCTTTTAGACAATGGACTTGTGTTGATACTTGTCCTGTTAGACAGTGGAATTGTGTCCATACTTGTCCTGTTAGACAGTGGAATTGTGTCCATACTTGTCCTGTTAGACAGTGAACTTGTGTCCATACTTGTCCGGTTAGACAGTGGACTTGTGTCCATATTTGTACTGAGATAGTGGACTTGTGTCCATGCGTGTTCTTTTAGACAGTAGAATTGTGTCCATACTTATCCTGGTAAATGGTGGACTTGTGTCTGTCCTTGTCCAAAAATCCACTAGTGGACTTTTATCCATACTTATCCTGCTAGACGGTGGACATGTATCCATACTTGCCCTGTTAGATTATGGACTTTTGTCCATATTTTCCAGTTAGATGGTTGACTTGTGTCTATACTTGTCCTGTTAGACAGTGGGCTTGAGTCCATACTTGTCCTGTTAGATGGTGGAATTGTCAAGTCAACTTTATTCATGGAGCACATTTAAAACAGAAACTGTTATCAAAGTGCTTAACAACAACAATGGGAATAAAAATTAATGAAAAAGTATGAAACACTAATGATAATACTGAATAATTTTAAAAAAGCATTTAAAACATAGGAGCACAGAACCAAAAACAAAACACTAAATCAACTCACACTGTGTGAAATGTTTGCAAGAATATATGTGTTTTTAACAGGGATTTGAACTGAGGAAGGGAAGTGGCTTGCCTAATGTTGGGGGGCAGGTTGTTCCAGAGTTTGGGGCCCAGGACAGAAAAAGCCAGATCTCCTCTGAGCTTCAGTCTTGGAACAGCCAAAAGCAGCTGATCAGATGATCAAGGCCTGGGAGGGAATGAATTGTTCCAGTAGCTCAGAGAGCTAAAGGGATGCAAGGCCATTTAGGCATTTGAAGGTCAACAGAAGAATTTTAAAGACTATTCTAGTCCGCACAGGGAGCCAGTGAAGGGAGGACAGAACTGGTGTAAAATATTTTCAACAAAGCGACAGGGTTCTGGAGAACCCTCACGTGCTCGGACAACACGCATGCAGCTGGACATATCTCTGGGGAGTGGAATGTGATGTGTCTACCTCTGCTGTTGATCGAGGACACCGACATTGCAAATAACTGGATTTATGATAACGGGTTTCCTGTTTTTGGAATAGTCTGGATCCTGGTTTATCAACATACAAAAAAGACAGCTGCAGCTAATTTGGCCTTCATCAGGCCGCTGCCTCATGCTTTGAGGACTCAAAATCAGCTGATTTACGAGCTAAACCATAAGATGGAAGCGATTTGAATCGCAGGCCACCTGCGGCTTTGGGACTCGTCAGCATGAAAATGACCTTGAAGAGGCTTGTAAGCACGGACCAGTAGAATGCACCCTAATCTGGCCATTTCGGACCTTGGAAGTATCAGTACAGACTCAAGGCTGACAAGGAAAAAAAAATAGTCTGCCTGAATAAATCAACAATTGTGGTTCTCTGAATCTGACTCCCCGGTTGGCCTCGAAACAGGCCGACTTATCCATTTCTCCTGGGAAATGTGTAAACTAAGGAAAAGTCTATCTATTTGTGGAGGCTTATCAGTACTGTGCCGGCTGACCATCATCTCATCTTATCAGGACAATGGACTATCTGTTAGTGCTTCATGGACTGCCTCGTAGTCAAATGCATATGTAACGTGGTCATAAATGTGCTTGGCTGGCAGAGTTTTTTGATGTCTTAAATAGTGTCCTGATAGGACAAGGTGTGAAGAAATCTTTTTTATGCCACTACCCCTCTTTTCATGGCTTTGTCCCTTTTTCTATCTTAAAAAAAAGTATTCTGTGAAGGAGAAGGCGGCCGCGCTTTATAGCATCAGCTACGCACACTCCGCCCATCTTTTGGACGACTGTACGAACATATTCTCGTTGTGTTTCGGTGCAATCATAATAAAGCCGATTCTGATTCCACACCACAATTAAGCTCAATGACTGTAAAATGGACTGGGTTTTAGTCATTTTGTGTGTTTAAGTTTCAATGACGTCTTGTATTTTTCTAATATTTTTGCTTACCTTTAAAGGTTATGAACTATTATTTGGATCCTAATATAAACCTTTATTATTTCCAGTTCGATGCTTGTTGCGTTCTTTGATCACTTTAAGGGCAACCATCTGTTTGGCCTCATAAGTGGTGACTGAAGACAGACCGACTGCCTACGTAGCCTTGGAACCCAATAATAACCACTTATGGTTTGAGAGAATGGAGCAATATTATTTTTTTCGTAATATTTTCTAAGTAACAGTAAAAGTGGAAGACAAATGTGCGGTAGACTGAGCGATGGACACAATAACATAAAAGTGGAGGGAAGCAGGTTTGCTCATACTTTTCCACTGACAGACTGCATGGTACAAATGAATAAACCGAGTTTGATTTCTACTTAAGAGTCGAATGTGGGAGTGCAAGAGAGGTTGAAAAGTTGAAAAGATCAAGGAGGGCAATATCAGTAAGAACGAGGAGACTGAAATCTGTTATTTTCCATGGAGCGGAGTAAAAGACTTATAATGCCGAAGCTTATGGGGTTTAACAAATCAGAGCCGAGAATTGACAGGGAAAAAAATCAATCATTTAGAAGTTAAAGAGAAAAGACTTGGTGGATGGAGAGCTGATGCAAATTGATGGAAAACACGAAGGAATTTGAAAAGTAGAACTCAAGAATTGACTAAACAGTCTTAAAGCTGTTAGTGAAAAGGATTTTAGCAAAAAAAAATAAGGCATCTTGGGGGCGTTATGGTCTTTGATTGGTCACATTTATGGAAAAAAGAGATGGATTTGAGCGCTAACTATAATCTATCAGTTTCAACGCTTGCATTGTTCATCACATGAAAAAGTTTGAATTTTTTTAAACTCAAGACCAAGTTAGAATGACGTATCATTAAATATTAATAAAACTAAAATCAGATAAAACGTCTGGTGTTGACAGAAACACCTTCCTTAATGTCTAGTTCATGACAAGTCTGAACTATTTATTATTCACTGACTGTTAAACTTATTGGCTGAATCCACGGAGTCAGGATGTTTCAAAATAAAAAGGTGCTAGCGGCTAAACCAGGAAACAGCAAGAAGCTAAAGAATATGTTAATATTTTTAGAGAAACCGTCAGTGTGTGTACACAAATTCATTCCACCTCATGTACCACATGTGATGTGAATGGCAATAAAGAACCTTGAACTCTGAATGTGCAAATCTTTGGAATGCATTTTTTTATATGAAGTTATGAGAGTTGGGCAACAATGCATGTGTAAAAAAATCAAATCTGATAAATATAGACATTACCTACATTAAAAATTATATATACATATAGGTTAAAACAGTTTATGGAAACTTATAAATTTATTGTAAAAGAAAAAAGTAAAGTGCAAGCGGGCCCAAGTGGCTGGGGAGAGGGAAGTCTGGGCCTCCCTACTTAAGCTGCTACCTCCGCGACTCGACCCCGGATAAGCAGAAGAAAATGGATGGATGGATGCTAGAGTCATCAAAGCACCATCAGAAAACACTAAAAAGGCTGTAACTTTGCCAGTGTTGCCAACATATGCAGAAGTCCCTCAATACTACGCGGTTCAACATTTGCAGACTCACTGTTTTGTGGGTTTTCAACTCAAGATTGTATACGAGACAAGACTGGCTGATTGGTGGAAGGCAACCAACAAGAGCATTGTGTTAAGGGGTGAACTGGCCATCGGGAGCACCGGGGCATTTCCCGGTGGCCTGGCCCGCTTGACCACTTCCAATAGATAGATGATGCTTTTATCCCTAGTTACCTATGGGCCAGGAGAAATTTGATATTCGGCCCGTCTCCGAGGCCAACGGGGAGTCAGATTCAGATAAGCTTTGATTGTTGATTTTCTTCAGGCAGACAGATTTTTTTCATCAGCCTTGAGTCCATCTGGATGTTCTGGTTCCAAAATGGCCTGATTGTGGGAATCCATTCCACTGATCCATGTTATGGGCCTCCTTCAAGGTCGCTCCCACCACGCTGATGAGTCCCAGGTGTCTTGTGATTCTCATAAATCGCCGCCACCTTACAGTTTAGCTCATAAATCAGCTGATTGAGTACTCACAGCACGAACCAAACCTTCATACTGACTTGGAAGCTTTGTCATGGCCGAAACTGCTGCTGATGTCTTATTCAATAGTCAATAAAATGGAGCCTCGCCAATGCCAAAAAGCAGAGTCCCTGTTATCATAAATCCAAATATGTAAACATCTTCAGCGTCCTCCAGAGACAGGACTGAGAGGCACATCAACTGCTACACTCCCCACGGATCCATGACGTACCCCACTGTGTGCATCTTCAGCTGGACAAGTAGGTTATCCGGGACCTTGTTGTTTTGTTGAAAAAAATCTTGTTGATAGCATTGAAGGTCCAGGATACCAGATCCATAATCTTAATTTACGTTGGAGATGTGTACCAGGCGCTTCAGACACACAGAGAGAGAAGGGAGAAGGAAAAAAAACGGGAGCGGGAAGACAAGTAGCAACCTCAAGTGAGAGCCAGAGGACAAAAAAAAAAAAAAAACCAGAAATACTAAAATATAATTTATCATGGGGGTGTCTGGACCGTAACCCCCGTGATAAGTGAGGGACTACTGTATATTTAAATTTGATGAAGTAGTAGGTGAACGTTCAACCTGTATTTTTAGAGCTAAATGCTTGCAAAATCAGTTTTTAAATCTCTGTCATATGACTTTCAGTGATAGGTCTTCCATGTTGTAGGATTTTATACTTTGTAAAAAAAAAACAGCTCTGTTCCTCAGGGTTATGCTCAATTTACAAACCTTGAGTTCCTCAACAGCCTTGCGTAGCTCTTCAGGGGTCTTATATGTGAAGTCTCTTTCCAAATAATCTTCTTCGGCCTGGTTGATCCACTCTTGCATCTCCTGCATCTCCTTCCTCAATGCCATGGTCTTATCAAGGCCTCCTTTCAGAGCTGACTTTTTTGCATAGGCCTAAACAGAAGGGAAACATGAACGCCAGTACTTCACTTCTTTGTACTTCGTACAAGATTCATTATTGTGTTTCTTATCAAATTTTATGTTGATTTAATGGCTGTCAATTATCACCGCAAGAGAGAAACAATGTTTGACATGCCAAAACGGTTCTTGTGAAGGCAAAGGTGCAGCTAATTGCTCACTTCTTTCTTCAGTTTGTGCAAATAGCACTGAGTGTTGAGAATCAGAAGCCATTTGCCCTCAGTTTTTTACATAAATATGTGAGTTTTTATTTAAATCAAGTATAATAAACTGCACCGGTGAACGAAGACTGTTCAAGTTACCAGCTCACTTTGTAAGAACTTTGGGAATTAGACGTATGTGCAAAACCTAAAATAGCTCCCACTGAAGATGCTCAAACCGTTAGGAAATCAGGGCTGGAGTGTGGTTAAATGTGACATACCTGTTTGCAGATATTCTCCCATTGAGCGTTGAGTTCGTCTAGTTCTTTCTGGATGTGAATGGCAAACGGTGGCTCTGCCTCTTTCTTGAGGTATTGGCCCACCTCGTTGATTCCACTGACACTGGGCTGGATGGTGTGGATGTCATTTACCAGTGCCTGACCAATCAAAGAGTATGACATAGTTTACGCAAGAAGAATTCTGAACCCAATAAGATCAGAACACATATCAGACGTTCACCTGGTCATTTTTTAAATGTACATTTAGCACAAAAAGTAATGAAATGGCCTATGAAAAACTTGTCAAACTTTCTCTGCTAATGTTAAAAAGCTTTTCTACTTTTTACTCATGCTTTGAAATTCTGTTAGCCCACACATCATGTGCCTAATACGTGCTTGATTGTCAGCAATGGTCATCAACCAGTGGCGATACCAAACCTCTACAGTCAGGAACTTAACTTTGTCCTTTGTCTCTGGCAATGCCCTCCCCTACAAATTGAGGTTTATCAGAGACTATTTGCAGAATTTAGGAGTGGAGACAATGGAACAGCCTGATTGCAGTCTTGATGTCATCACACTGAATGCCTATAGGATCAGTTTAGGTGTGCTGTTAATTCCCAAATAATCTACACACCAATCGGCTGGTTTACAATAGATACATTTTGGAAAAGGGGATGCCATACCACAGCAATGTGTGACCAAACTGATGTGTGACAAGAAGAAAAGGTGCCAGAGAAGAAGAGGTGCCAGGCTGTTGTGGCTGTGTATGGTTCTTCCACATACTGCCAAGGCCTCTGTTTGTTACATGAATGAATTGTTAAATTTCCAGTATGTCTTGTTTCTGCAGATGTCAATCATCCAATCCAATCAAACAAACAAACAAACAAGAGTTATTCATAAAGTAAGCTGTTTGGCACATTTTTCTTGGATATAACCCATACATTTACCGTACTTTCCACTGAACACGTCATACCGCCGTACAAGTCACATCAGTCCAAATATGTCTAATAAAGTGGGAAAAAACATAAATAAGTAGCTTTGCTGTATAAGTTGCATCTATTACGCGTCACTGCTGACCACCCGGAAACGTGGACTGGTGTTGTGCCAAAAATCGAATGGCTGCCAAATGGTGGCCGTGGGAGCGTGCACGGGAGGACTTTAACAAGTATTTAAGATTAACACTTAAAAACAATTGTTTGTTTGCTCAAAATTATAGCAAAGGTGTATCTCTGTTTAACCACCCCCTTTGACGTTTGCTCCAGGAGTTCCAGAGCAAGACAAAGGTGGCTTGGTATGGCAAGCCAAGTAATTCTTTAATAGCCACTTCTACCTATTAATGAGAAACTTGGCTTGCCATATTACTTGAGGGCCCTCTAGAGGCAGAAAATGGTAGTGTTCAATATTTTCCATGTCAGAATGAATGAAATCATCAGATCTCAGCCAAAAGTTGGTTTATAAATTGGGGTGGGGGTACATATATTAGTTGATGTGGTGTATAAGTCGCAGGACTTGCAAATTTAAGCAAAAAGGTGCAACTTATACAGCGAAAAATACAGTAAATTCTGCTTAGTCAACAACTAATTTTCCAAACAAATGTGGCACCGTTAAAGGGGAAATAAACAGGCTTTTGTTGGTATAAGATTTTATGCCAGGCATTATAATAAAGCAATAATTAACCAAACATCTTTCTGCCAAGTTCATATTTCCTAAAACGTTTCTTTACAAACCATTTTTTTATTACCTTTAAATGTTATTTTATGACAACTCTGGGATGTTTTCCCATCTCTTTTTAGCCTTTAATACTTTTCTTTTAGATTTTTCTTATCAATTCCATTTTGTTGGCTGGGAAAGCAATAATTTGGTCTTAAACTGTGCCTGGAGGCATGTTTTGATTTTTCTTCCTTACTGTGCACTGCTCTAACTGTTTCTCTAGCGCTTCAGAGTCTCCAAGAGCCGGCCACTCCTCGTTCAGAAAGACATCCACATCTGCCATCCACTTCTTTAAAGTCTTCACATCATTCTTGTGGGAAATAAAAAAAATCAGAAAGAAGAGTATGTCGACGGTTTCACTCACTTTCTTTAACAAGACTGCATTAAAATGGCTTACCTCAAACTGCATCAGTTTGGCCATGAGTTCCTGGATTCTCTGGGCATTGTCTGTTAAAGTGGAGCCCAGTCGTCTCCAACGGGCCATGATGGCATCAATCTCTGTGCGATACCTACAACAAGACAAAAACAAAAAATGTTTTAAGTCAATGTTTTCTTGACCTATTTCACTTCAATTACTTATTTGTAGGACTCTATGGCCAAGCCTCAACCACTCCAGGTGTAATTTGAGTTTTCATAGCCCTTTTTCACATTTTGTCAGGTTACAACCACAACCTTCATAGTGCTTGACTGAAAGTGGTGCGAATAATAATTTGGCATACACAACTCAAGACGTATACATTTGACTTTTTCAGCAAAACACAGCCATTAAAAATGAAAGGTTTACATTATTTCTACTGAGAGCAGGATGTTTTGATGCTTTTAAATAGATTTCAAACAGTCCTTTCACTTTCTTGCATTTTCCCAGTTGTTGTGCTTTAGGCTTTAGTTGCACTTCTTTTATTTATTTTTATTTTTTTCCTTTGGCATATTGACCTTAAACAGCCATGCTGCACAATGATCCATGCTGGAATTTGCTGCAAATCCACATCTTGTTCAGCATTTTTTTTTATATATATAATGAGCTATATTAAATAAATACATTTTACTTTTGGCTAATGTCTGGTGGAGCTTTCTGGAAGACCTGCTCCACAACTGACGTCAGGTAGTCCACCTCTCCCTGGTGTTCAGCCAGAGCCACTTGGAGAGCCTGAGAGGGCGACAGAGATGAATAGAGACACAGAGAGCAAAAACAAGTGATGCACTTTAATCTGTAGACACTTCCTTGCAGGCAGTCATGTCGACTGCAAACAAACAATAATGCGCCCGAGCTCAGTTTCAGTGACAGTTGGCAAAATTCAATCTATTCTTTTGGGCAACTGTTTCCATCGTCTTTGTCAGAGTCAGCTCCTATAAGTTTGAGACCATGGTTCTTAACCGGAAATGGGTGGGGAGTCTTTGCCTTAGGTGGAGGAGTTCAAGTATCTGGGCGTCCTTATTTTATACCGCATTAAAAAATAACTTTCAGTGACTGATGCGCAACCTGTACAATATTAAACCAGTGGATAATTTGAAAGCAATGCAAGTGGACTCAAATGCAATCAAAGTAGTTCATAAGACAAAAGTAACAATATATAAATAAAACTAACTTGCACAATAAAAATCCACATACCCTCATGAGAAAAATAAAGAAATTAATAAAATAAAGAAAGAAAACTGTCAGTGACATAAATTTTAAAGTGAATGATTAAGCAGCAACAACTTGAAGTTGTAGGCTGTGCTTGTCGGCACTGGTTGTGAGTTTGAATCTGGAAACATTCAAACAAAGTTGATTAGTGGACCTCAGATATCTGGGTGGAGGGTAATGATGTAAAGGTGCATACTGCAATATTTTAAAGTTTGTAACAATTTAAGATATTGAGATCAGTGACACAATAATCCTTACCAGATGTAATGAAAGCATGAATAATAACTCAAACTGTAAAAAAAAAACATATGTCTTGACCTTATTGATGAGTCTTGGTTATAACAAACTTGTCTGCACAGTTCAGCTCATCTGTTATCAAATGTTAAGTCATAGTCACAAATCACACAAGGTTCCTGGGACATAGGTTCCAATAAGACACTAATGAGCCAGTGGCAGTATTGTAACCAGTAAGGAGGTTAAGATTGTCTAGATACAATCAATTCAGTTATTATTTTCAAATCCACAAAATGTATCACTATCCATGCTTGCACTTTTTTGGGAGATGGTAATTGCAATATCTGAGGCAGTTTGGCAGCTCCTTCATGGACATTTGACTGTTTATCAGAACAAGTTCATAGTTCCAGTCAAAAGAACTGTGCAAAAGGATGTGATGCTTTCTGAAAATGGACCCTAAAGGACAGAATATACAGAGAACAGAATGGGTCTCATGATGGAGCCTTGAGGGACCCCACAATTAAGAGATTATGGTACACAGAGGAGACAAAAAACATCCTAAGTAAACAGAGAAACTTTCAGAACAGTTAAGAGCAGAAACTATAACAATGCATAAGTTCAGACATGGGAGAGGGATAGTAACTGCTTGTCTAACTCTAATCGAACTCCAACTTAAAAATGAAACATGCTTCTTTAATTGAATCTCATCCACAACTCAGCTGGCTATAAACACCAAGAATTGATCAGTGGAAGGCTTGTGGCTGAAACTTTTTTGGGAGATGGCAAAGGTCAGATCACTCAATACTGTAAAAAAGGTCCACCACTGCGAACCTGTCCCATAATACTAACAACAAAAGTAAAGACATGCTGATTGTTGAATAAACATAACATTACATTTTTTTGATTTCCTGAAAAGACAAGTAAATCCAAATTAATACAACTGCTAAACAATTGCTAAGTTGTTTCCATGGCAAAAACCAACACAGTCGTGTTCCTGTTTTTAGTACTTTATATCGCTTTATAATGTAGCTGCTTTTGTTTATTTTTATACAAGTTCTTCAATATATTTTTCTATTTATATGCTTTCTTATGATTGTCTACTGTTGTCATCATTCTTTGTTATAACAGGTCTCTTTTGTAAATGAGTCCTCGAGGCTCAATGAAACTATCTTCTATAAATAAAGTTTGAATTAACCCCCACCCCCACCCCCTACACACACAAATTAACATTTCCTATACCGGTTTGCTCCTGTGCAGGTGTTGCCTATATTAATAAGTGCCATCAATAATAAATCTCCTGTGAACACACACTTGTCAATGCTTCGTTTCTGTTTAATGATGTGCATTTTACTTGTAGATGACCAGCGCCAATATTTCCACTTTGGAAATCTTTACTGAGTAAAGAACAAAGCACTTCATCATCACTAGCGTACTCGAGGGGGCATGGAAGTATTCCCATATAATCTACATGTTGTTTGTGGACTTGGAAGGAGGCATTCAACCATGTTTACCAAGATAGACTGTGGGGGGTGCACCATGAGTATGGGATTGAGAGTCCATTGTTACTAGCCATGATTTATTTTATTTTATTATTTTTATTATTATTTTTACCAACGGTGGAAACATCTAGTTTGCATTGCCATCAGTAAGTTGGCTTTCTTCAGGGTGCACGTCATACTCCATGAGGGCACCCCATTGTCACCAATACATATATTTTTTTTGGATGGAAATTCTTAGTGCAGCCAGGAACGCAAGGGTACTGGTTCAGGATTCTGTTTCTGCTATTTGCAGATGATGTGGTCCTGTTGGTGTTGTGCCACGACCTCCAGCTCTCCCTGGAGTGGTTTGCAGCCAAATGTGAAATGGCTTGGATGAGGATCAGCGTCTACAAATTTGAGGCCATGGTTCTCAGGCCGAAAAGGGTGGGCTGCCCTTTTCAGGTTGGGCGTCAGGTGTTACCTTGAGCGAAGGAGTTTAAGTATCTCTGGGTCATTTTCATGATTGAGGTAAGAATCGGATGTAAAATCTAAGTACATATAGACCCAGCTTTCACAGTGCTGGCTTGATGTGGTGTGGGAGCTGAGCTGCAAGGCGAAGCTCTATGTTTATTGGTTGGTATATGTTCCTACAATCACTTATGGTCATGAACTCTGGTAGTAACCAAAAGAAAGAGATCACAGATAGAGGTGGTTAAAATGAGTTTTACCCTTTGCGTAGCTGGACTCTCCCTTAGAGATAGAATGAGAAGTTCAGATATCTGAAAGATTCATAATGGAGCCACTCCTGCACATAGAGGTGCCAGTTGAGGTGGGTCTAGCATCTAGGTGAGCATACTCGGGGAGGTTTTCAGGGCATGTCCAACTTGGAGGAGACTATTGGGAAGACCCAGGATACACTGGAGAGACTACGTCTCTCAGCTGGCCCAGAAGAGCTGGAAGAGGTGGAAAGAGATGTCTGGTCCTCCCTACTCAAGCTGCTGCCCCCATGACCTCTGGAACAAGCTTCAGATAATAGATGTCTGGATGGATGGGGTTAATAAAGAATAAAGCTTATACATTTATTGAACTGCAGCTTTGAATTATTGATTCTTTTCCAATCTATCTGCTACACTATGTTGCGAAACCTCAAATACCGTTTAATACCGTTTGTAATAAACCCCTTCCTGAACTTTCACTTATCTCATCTGATCAGAGATCATTTTGATCTGTGGTTGGGTTTTGGTTTTTTAAAACTAAACCCAAAACATAACGCCTACCCGAAGCACCGCTCATTTATTATACGTATAATAAGAGCTATAAGCAACTAAAGGGAAAACAGCTGAGCAGAATTAATAATGGCTTATCAGCATGCAGGATGAATGTCTAAATATTATCTGCAACTCTAATTAATCTAAGGCTTCAGTTAAAGGCTTACCCTGCCACCATCAAGACCCTTATCATATTTCAAGGGAACCGAACACGAACACACTACTATGACCTTGACTTAATTTGACATCAAAAACAGCATTTAATTAAAAACGTGGCCCTTTGAAACTATATGGATAAAATGTATAGGAATAATTTACATATTCACTTTTTTATAGTGATACTGGAACAACGCTGTTTTTCCCCGCGCTGCCTGTGTGTTTGAAGGTAGACACTGATTGACACTGATTCGCACTAGGGGGGATTTAGCTCATCCACTTCTTAATTGCAGGGTTGTTAACATACAGTCACGAAGCCACAGCTGAAGAGCTATCTTTACTGGGTTTTTACTGACTCCTATTCATTTTGTGCAGCCTACGTCACCCCTAACCATTATCAGTTTATACGTACCAACATGGGACAAATAAAGGTCACCGTCTATTCCTTCTAGGGTTCAACGTATCATAACATAAATAAAATGGTATTCACCAGGTTTTAAAGGTATTCAACCTCAAGTGAACACAAATCCACAATATATTCCACTGTTTTATTATTTATTAATAAAATGGTAAAGCAATATTAAAAAGCTGTGGATGGAAAAACTAAGTCTAGCCTTGCTGCTACCATGAGATTTAGGAGGTTCAATATCTTCCAGGTGCTTCTGATCATATGTATTGATAGCTGTGGCTATTTAAGTGCCTATTAACGTAGATGCCACATTAAAATCACAACTTTTTTAAAATGAAAAATCAAGCTTGCTATATGGCTTTATATCCCTGAAGGTACGGTCCATTTAATGCTTTGAAAAATGTTTGGATTATACAAGATAGCTTTTCTGGCATGTTTTCATAAGGATACTATTTGGTGGGGTTATGTCCCTGACTTTTCTTAACCATTAGCAGAATCTTCTCATCTCTGCTGGTTGGCTGGTAATTAGAGCAGTGATATATTGCCAAGTAAAAAAAAAAAAAGCAAACGGCAATGTAAATTCACTAAACAAGCATACTGCATCATGTTAATTAGGATTGTTTAGATGTAGATGGTATTCTTAAAGGTGGGCAAAATGTTTAAAGGGCTATATACAGTATAGAGGAGTCTCTTGGGGTCAGTTAAACATCAGAATATCGTATTAGTATCCTTGAATATACAATATCAGTGGATCCTTGTGAAGAAGATTCAACACCATGGATATTTTATCAATTGCAAACTGAGCAAGAGTAGCCATCAGTCATATTTCGCAGTGGGAAAACAGTGCATGGCAATTAATTTATGCATGTTTAAGCAACAATTATTGGTATTACCCTCTCCCCAGTGACAATTTCTAGCTTCACGTATTGGATCTTGAGGCTTTTCTGGCCAGAAAGAATATATATATAGTCTCTCCAGTGTGTTGTGGGCCTGTTCCAGTGTCTACATCTATATAAAACTGCCCAAAGAAGGAGGCCAGGAGGCATTTCTGTAATGCCTGAACCACCACAGTTAACTTCTTCTATCCCTATGCAGCCCCCCACAAAGGAGGAAAATCATTTCAGTCACCTGTAATCTTGGTCATTGTCCAAATGTATTTATTTGGCAGGAGGTTGTGGAGTGTTCAATGTAGAACCACTAGACTGAGGAACAGCTTCTACTCTGAAGCTGTTAGATTCAGAAATCCCTAACGAGGAAAATCACTGTAAAAAAAAATCACTATAATGCCACTTTAATTGGTGATGTGTCACTTTGTGCTGCTGATTATCCATTCTGCTGATTTCTTGCCTTTAAGCTGCTGTAGTCATACCCATCTGCTCACTACAGACTCATGTTCAGGCTGCTGTTTAAGGTACAACTTTACAATAATGCTTCCCTTATAGATGCTAATAATATTTCATATACAAGTTATCAATTCCTCTATAAACACTTTATAAATCATTAATAACAGTTTATTATGCATTAATTTTCATTCAACCTTTATTTAAGGGTGACAGAAACAAAACTGACCAGTTACTTGTCAAATGTGAGCCACATCTGTTCATCTATATATTTCATCTAGCGTTGTTATATTAAGTATTTCAGACTGGTACTACCTTGTAAGCACAATAAGCATTTTTAAACCTAATTTTTTAGGATATAATATTAGTTGTAGATACTTATAATGCAGTGATAACGTACAATGTTATAAGCTAAATAAATAGGTTTACAAATGCTTATTGTGCTTACAATGTAGTAACTTAGTCTGAAATGTTTAATATAACAACTGTAGATGAAATATCTAGATGGCAGACTTGGTTCACTATTTGGCAAGAAACTGGTCAGTTTTGTCTCTGTCACCCTTAATTAATGCATAATAAGTAGTTATTAATAATTTATAAAGTGTTTATAAAGGAATGAATAACATCTATGAACAATTACCGTATTTTCTGGCCTATAAGTCAGTTTCTTTCCCTAATTTGCAGTTCCTGCGACGTATACGGTGAAGCGACATATTTATGGATTTTTTCCCATATTTTTAGACCAACTTTTGGTTGAGATGTGACCGTTTCAATTAATTTTGGGTGCAGTACCACTTTCCGCCGCTAAAGGCCCCTCTAGGCTTTTGACGACTACTTGTTTACCTGTATGTGTACGGATATTTTAGAGCAAAAAAAAGTCCTGCTGATGGACATGGTGTGTGCGCACATCATGCTGCAATTTAAAGATAAAATTAAAGTGTTTAACTCCATTCCTGCCTTCATCCTGGGAGG
>JARVGS010000835.1:11211111-11223846 GCA_031762315.1 Hypsolebias antenori | reverse complement strand
TAGTTGAATGACAAAAGATATTTATGTTGTGCCACTTTCTGCAAAGTTCATAAATCATGTCACAGACGCTTTAAAGTAGTAGTATTTATACCAAAATATTCTACAGTTGTTTGTAGCAGTAATAGACAGATTTTTTTCAATTCATAATAATATATTAGTAGAAATCAGCTCTACTGCTCTAAACTTTTGCTAAATCTGTTTCAGATCAGATTATTCAGCCGTGTATTCACCTTAAGCACAAAGTCTATGGACAGATGATTTGAGACATTCGACAGTCATTTAACACAAAACAGCAGACTTCCAAATGATACACTTCTAAATTACGCTACCCCATGTGTGTACCTAATGTTGAGCTCTGGGGATTCTCAGCAGCCACAAAAACTTCACATTCAGAGTAATCACTTTAATTCCTGTGAACAATATTGTAATTGTACTATAAACAATATATTAAAAACACTATCTTCGTGTGAAGGATAAATGACCATCCCCTTGTGAACTATTTGTCAAAGTACTTCCCATGGGTTTGTAATTTTCTATTTCTTTGTTTCTTTATTCCAACATGTATACACATAAGCACACGCCAGTCTGCATTACCTATGGCTGTGGATGAGGGCATTGAAGGCCAATCCATCATTCCAGCTACTGGAGAAGTTGACCACATTGACCTGAGGACAGAGGCATTAAAAATTAAAGAAGCAGTGTGTGAATGCAGGACACCCACAGCTGTCCCTCAAGCAATGGTTTCTATTTGATTAAGAGCATCACTGTGGAATACATAAATTGGTAGATGCTAGACACGGGTTTCACGTGAAATTAAATGCTTACCTCTGGAAGTAATGAGAAACTTTACCCACCAATTTTTATGAGTATGGATTGTGACCAACTGTCAGCTACCATACCATAATGTAGATTAATATCTGTGCACCTAACTGAGTTGTAGTTGTTTTTGCGTTTAATAAAGTTAATTAGCTGTGGTGGCTATGTTGTGTCTAGTTCGTAGGCGTCGCAACAATTATATGTGAAGGGGACGTGTCCCCCTTACGTAGGCCTGTCACGATAACAAATTTTGCTGGACGATTAATTGTCTCAGAAATTATTGTGATAAACAATAATTGTTTGAAATTTAACAAGAATTAATTGTCAAATTTTAGAAGCAATGTTGATTTGTTTGGAGTGTAGTACCTTTTCTGACCACCTGATGGCAGTATAAGACAGTTTGAAACAAAGGATGGATAGTTGAGCAGCGTGTCTCTTTAAGAAAAATGGGAGGGAGGGCCCTTGACGTGACATGGGCTGACATGCTGACATGCGTATGCTCGGTTATTTGAGCTCTTTAGCATAGCACTTTTCACACAAAGCGTTTAATAAAAAAATCAGTAAACATGTTCTCAGCTTCTTTTCGCAGAGAAAAAACTTTTACATGAACGCACGGGTTTCAACCGTGAATTTTGAACCTTCAACAAAACGGAGGTTTTTTCCCCCGAGGTCGGCCTGTTAGCTTAGCTCGTAGCTTAGCTTCTCAGCTTAGCTTCTTTTAACGGTCCAAAAACGCGATTTTGGATGGTTAAAACAGATTTTAAAGAAAAATGAATAAGGGTGGGGTCACTGAAGACCACCGGAGTTGAGCCTTATCTTCAGTAGAAACAATAAAGCCAATAAATGAAAATGAGGTTGATAATTTTCATTCATCATGCGATTCACTGATTTATTATTGTTTTTTGCAACAGGCCTACCCTCACATTTAAAAAATACTCATTTGGACCCTCCCACACACACACACTTTCCATGAAATATTAATTCACCCAGTGCTGTTTCTATTTCTTCATAATACAATGTGTAATAATAATACAACTTTATTCATAAAGCACATTAAAAACAACATTGTTCACCAAAGTGATGTACACTAACACATACAAGCAAGCATGAAAACCGTAAAATAAACACATACTGTAAAAGTAATGAACTATCAAAATCATAATACAGTAAACAGTAAAAACAATAAAACAAAATAACTTAAAAACAGTAAAACCAACATTTCAAGCTGAATTAAAAGCCAAAGAGAGAGATAAAAAGTAATTCATTAATTAATCCATTCTACCTGATTAATAGGAAATACACAAATAACTAAAAGTCCAATCCAGGTTTTCCTGGTTACCTACAACAACTCACCACACCTCATGCAGTGTTTACCTGAGGTAACCTGCCTTGGCAGGGTGCTCATCTCTTCTGTTCGGGGGGAGGGGGGGGGGGGGGGGAACTGTGTTGCGTGCTAGCTTAGCGCTACATTAGTGCCGAAAGTTGTCGACCGGGGTTGTGGTGGGGGTGGTGGGTGTTTGGGGATAGGATGTATGAGCTAAGCAGAGCATGCTCTATTCACACAAGGAGAGCTGTTGTTTAGGCTACTTATTGTGTCGTGCGCTCTAAAATAGGTAGTGATTCAAGTGTTTACTTATGTAGGTAAATGCAGATGTTTAACAACCAGAATGCAGAAAATGGCGTCTACTTTATTCAAAATTTTCTGGGCGAGGACCCCCAGAGGGGTCAGGGGTGTTTTTTAGCTTTTAAAAGCATTTAGCATAAGCAAAGTCATTCAGAATTTGTACTGCATTTTTGGCAAAAAATGTATTTCCACTAGTTTGAAAACTTTATTTGTAGCATTTCTTACACAATTTAAGCTATCTTTCTACTTATTATCACTTGTTACTTTTACTCAAAATTAAAATTCAAACATATATTAGTTTGTAAGGCAACAAAATTAGAAAGATTACCAAGAAAGGGTGACATTTTTTGCACCCCACTGAATTTTTCCAGCCTGTGATGGACTTGCGACCTGTCCAGGGTGTACCCGCCCCTCGCACAACGATTGCCGGACATGGGCACTTGTGACCCCCGTGACCCAAAATGGAAGAAGCGGGTAAAAGATAATGGATGGATGGATTTTTCTAGTAAATCCAGTAACAGACAAGGAGAAAACCAGGAGGAAACAAAAGCCCCCAGTATACTCCCACGTACGTCCGTTCACGCGTACGTACGTGCGTACTGTACGCAGAGGATTCAGTGATCACACTCGAGTATCCACCCTGAGCAGCTGCAGCGTAGCTCCACAGACGAGGAGCGTTTAACTACGGGATAAACTGAGGTCGCAGATTGGTCATTTGCTGACACGCCTACTGAATTGATTGACGGGTCGAAGAAAACACACAAAAAAAACTAGCGCTGGCGGCCTCAGCCGCAGCTGTGTTGTGTTTATATGTTGTTAATAAAAAGTTCTAAAAAAAAACAAAAAAACAGGGAGCACTGATCCTGCAGCTCACACATCAGACCAGCACAACAGGAAATCTCCAGAACCTCCTGCTGCCACGCTGGACCTGAGTTTAATTCGCTCGTGACAAATTTGTTCATTTCTCATCATTTCAGTCATGGAGTCAACAGAGGAGGAAGAGATCACTGCCTTTTGGCAAAAAACAAATAAGAAAACAAAACAAAAGACCAGATCAGGGATGAAGAAGGGGAATTTAATACACTGGTGTCGCATACAAAACAGTCCAACGCCGGGCAGTTTATTGTGCAACACGGCGTTTGCGTACGCGGTTGTAAAAAAATTAGCTTTGCGCGTACATGCCCTGCGGGGGTACACTTGTACCTCTGCGTACGTACATGCGTACCTCTGCGTATGGATGTACGCGGGATTATACTGGGGGCTTTAGTGAGTACGTACCTGAGGGTAGTGCTGTGTGTTCTGACGAACCCAGCTCAGCAGAATCTTCTCACTGTTGGTCTGCTGTAGGCCGGCCATCACATCCTTCATCACATCCTTTACCTGAACACACAAGTACAATGATCAGCAGGTCCACATGGAAAGCTGCATGCATACTTTCAATTTCAGGAAGGACTCTGAATTTGTTTTAGATGAAGCTCTGTTTGTGACCTAAAACTGAAGAATGTTTTAGTTGACTGGCGCCAAATCGGCTACAGTATCTCATTATGATTCTTTTGTTGTACGTTTTTCAAAAGTTTGACTAAGTTTGTATGTGTGTGTAAATAATTGGTATTGACAGGCATTTCTTACTGTGGCCCTAAGTATAAATGGACATTTGAAAATATGGAATTTAAAAAAACAACAAAATTCCCTTTAACCCCCCCTCCAAATGTGATTCTGTTTTTTCAAATGTAATTTTTTTTTTTTTCATGTGATTCGGGCCACTTCCACTTGGCCACTTCTGCTTTGGCTTAATGTAATTCAGTTTTTTTCTAATGTAATTCCATTTTTTAAAATGTAAGTCTGTTTTTCTCAAATGTGATTCTTTTTATTTTTTACAATGTAATTCAGTTTTTTCTAATGTGATTTGTGCCACTTCCACTTGGCCACTTCTGCTTTGGTGTAATGTAGTTCTATTTTTTTCTAATGTAATTCCGTTTTTTTCTAATGTGGTTCGGGCCACTTCTGCTTGGCCACTTATGCTTTGGCTTAATGTAATTCCATTTTTTTCTAATGTAATTCTGTTTTTTCTAATGTAATTCCATTTTTTCAAATGTAATTCTGTTTTTCTCAAATGTGATTCTGTTTTTTTTTTTTTTTTTTTTTCCCCCCAAATGTAATTCAGTTTTTTCTAATGTGATTTGTGCCACTTCCGCTTGGCCACTTCTGCTTTGGCTTAATTTTATTCCATTTTTTTCTAATGTAATTATTTTTTTCTAATGTAATTCTTTTTTTTTTTTTTTTTTTTTTTGTAATGTAATTTGGGCCACTTCCACTTGGCCACTTCTGCTTTGGCTTAATGTAATTCCATTTTTCTCTAATGTAATTCCGATTTTTCAAATGTTATTCCGTTTTTCTCAAATGTGATTCCGTTTTTCTCAAATGTGATTCTGTGTTTTTTCAAATGCTATTCAGTTTTTTCTAATGTGATTCGTGCCACTTCTGCTTGGCCACTTCTGCTTTGGCTTAATGTAATTCCATTTTTTTTCTAATGTAATTCTGTTTTTTCTAATGTAATTCTGTTTTTCAAATTTTGTTAATTTGTTTTTGGTGTGATTTTTCAAATTTACACCTTAGGACCACAGTAATTTCTGTGCAGCTTTAACATATTTTGCTTTTAGCCTTGTCCCTGCTTTACAGTGCATCTGTTATAACGAGTAACTATTGGAAGTGTTAGGGGGGAAAAAAGTTCAAACCATTTTCTTGGAGCCAAAATGCCAATGTGCATGTTTAATGACAAAATAATCTAAACTAAAGTTAAGTTATTCCAGTCAACCGCCAAAAATGTACCTATGGTGCTCTGCTTTTCCCGTAGATATGTCTATTTTTTAATCCCTTTGGACCAATCAGTCATCTCAGATGCCAAAATATTTAACAAAATCGGCCTAATTGTTTGGCCGGTCTATCAACTGGCCTACCTCCAATGAAGGATGTCGGGCCAGCATATAAAAGGGAAAAGAAGGCAAAGGCTAAATAATCTTTCATTTAATCATCATTGAGTTAAATGAAAAAGCTTGGGCAAATATGATGAGCTTGGAGTGCTTATAAAATCACAACAGGAATATCAAGAGAGTAGAATTAAATGTTCTGCAAGGAAATGGTTGCAGTAACACATTTCTGCCTTGATTGTGTCTTTGTCGTTTGTTCAATTACGAGCCTTGTTTTCAATCTGCCACGGAAAATGAAGGATTGCTTTGTGAGTTTACTGTTATTTAAGAAGAGTGTCAACTTTTGGAAACTGAATTTACTGATGGAACTATTTGACAAATGGCATGCATTTGTGACACAGAAAATGCCCTCAGGTAATCAGATGTACAAGGCCTTTTGCTCATGGTGTCAAATACCCAGCCATAACTCCACCCACTCTTTCATCATGTGACCAGAAGTCTAACCTGAATGACCGATGAGGTACTCTCAAGGACCATCCTCCAAGACAGATGTGAATTTATTTCTTAAAATCGTTCCCATGTTGTTTATCGTATTTTGCACTTCATGCACAGACCTGTTCATTTGTTCAGCGATAATGGAAAACTTACAATTTCTTGCGATGCAGATTTCGTGTTAAAAGTGATCAGCTGTTGAGGAGGAAACGGCGCTGCAGCCCATACACTGCATCAACATGTCGATGTTCAGGATTGGAGACACAAAAGCAGTCAAGTTTGATATTTGTTTTATTAAAAGTTTTTAAATTATTTCTGTATGACATCCTTCTGTCGGTACATATGCATTTAAATACCGGGATCTCATTTTAAAGTCACGTCCGAACAGTCAGTCAAGACTGGCACATATTTAAAATATATATATATATATACATATATATACATATACTGTACATATATATATATATATATACATATATATACATATACTGTACATATATATATATATACATATATATACATATACTGTACATATATATATATATATATATACATACAGTATATATATATATTTCAATGTACGATAAATATGTTTCAATACCAGTATCTCATTTAAGCTTAAAGAGGAGCGTTAAACAGAGTGAAGGAGATGGGAGGGGGAAAAAATGGGGAAGGAGAGGCTGTTCTTCCTCATATGAGCAGTGCTGAGCAGAAATCACGTCAAATGTATTTAGAAAGTACATTTAAAAACAGCAGTTGTTAACAAGTTTCAAGATTCAACGAGTCTGCTGCTTCCTTAGATGGAGAACTTTACTAATTGGCTTTTCTATGTATGTGAATGTTCCTGTAAAGTGTCCCGGGACAACTTTGCTGTGATATGGCGCTATATAAATAAACTGAATTTAATTTAATAGGAAAAAAATGTTTACCGATAAAAATCAGTGGTACTAATTTAATGAATATTTACCACATTCAACCAGTAGTATTTGACTTCTAGCCACAGGACCTCTATAAGACGTAATCTTTACCGGTAAATAATTTTAAAATAAGTTCAGTTATGTAGGTCTTTGGCACTGTTCTGTCCAGTGATTATACTTATTTATTGTGTTCATTTTTAAGGTAGAATGGTTGTAACCATGAGTCAGACAGCAAAGCTTCATGACGATCATGCAGTCTGAGCATGTGTTGAAAGCAAGCTATATTCTGCGAAATGCCATCTGCTGGCTGATTTTTGTACTACAACACGAAAGTTGCACATCACACCGGAGCAGTCTGGGGTACGGTGGCGGGGGGCACATAAGAAGATGAACGGTGGATGCCCATGGCTAAATAACCGGAGCGTCTTATTTATGTACAAAATTAGGACTTATATTTAATAAGTGTGGCTTAGAGACAGGTGTGTCTTAAAACTCGAGATTTACGTAATAAGTTAGATTTTTATTTAATATTTAACTTATGAAACACCTGTCACATTTATGGGGTTTAGGCTACATAACAAAAGAGAACGTTTAGGCTGGCAAAATCTCAACTTTTTGCTAAATTGAGCATTTAAGTCTATCGTCTCCAAAAATTTACAGTTATAAACTAGTTCAACTGAGTAATATGGTGACAAAGCTAAAATAAAAATAAAAATGCACTTGCTTTAATAGCGACAAGAAAAAAAAAAACTCAAGACTGCCCATTGTTTGGTTGCAATTAGGTGTTACCATCAAATTTACATACATTGTCTAATAAAGTATCTCATTTCTTGCTAAATTTGTGGATTTGCCCAATTAAAGAATCGAACAGTTACCAAATGGTATGATACATTCCTGTACATTGGAGAAAGGCAGAATTATTACCTAACCATTCAAAAAAAATTATACATTACATAAAAGGTACGTGATTGTAAAACATGGCAGTACTTGGTAGATACACTATTGTTGGCAAGTCAAGTTCAGGGATCTTTGTTATCCCTGAGGGACAATTTGTTTCACAGTCTGTAGGTACACAAAACATTCATACTAGACAAGACATTACAACATTAAAATAATAGTACATAAATCATTACTGTTCGTTGAGAGGCCTGATCGCTACAGAGATGAATGAGTTTTTCAGTCTGTTCATCCTACATCTGGGCTGCAGATACCTGCGTCAAGATGGAAGCAACCTGTACTCATCATGGAGTGGGTGATCAGGATCTGCCAGAACCAGCCTGACTTTGTTCACTGACGTCACCTTGTGTAGCTGAGTGAGGTTCTGCGGGGCTATGCAGGCAGTTTTGCTGCACATCCTGACAATCCTCTAGAGTTGTGTTTATTTGTTATGGTTGGTCATCAGGTTTGCACATATCTCAGGAGGGGTTTGGGTCAAAATCTTTTTACAAACGCTCCCTAAATCCTTTAGTCTAACAAGTTTGAGTCAGGTCCTCTGGATGGATTATTCTTTGATGAAACTAGTTTGAGGCAATCCTGGCCAAAATGGTTTAAAATGTCCTGATGCATGCTCAATAACCCAGGTAGATCCATCAAACAAGGTTGAGTCAGGTCCCTAAACCCTTTAGGTTTCTTAGCTAACTCATGCCTTGAGGTCCCATCAGAGATTTTCTGAAGAACTGAGGTCTGGAAACCTTTATTAACTTCATAAGCTTCTTTTTTAGCCATTCCTTTGTTGCCTTGGTGGTATGTTTTTGGATTATTGTCATGCTGGAAGATCTATCCCTGGCCCGTCTTTAATATTCTGCCTGAGAAATGAAGGTTCTCATCCAAGATGCTACCATAAATAGCCCCATTCACTGGTTCCTCAATACAATAAATTGTTCTGTACCCTTATAAGAAAAATGGCCCCAAAGCATAATGTTTCCATCCCCATGTTTGACTATACTTGGCATTTCTCATTTTCAGAGGGTCAGAAGTTGCCACCAACGTGACATAGGGTCAAGTTTGTGGAAAAGAGCTTAAATTTAGTCTAATCTGACCATCTCACTTTCTTCCAGTTTCTGAATCATTAGCCTTCTTGAGCAAGAGGACCTTTTGAGTCTTGCAAGATTTTTTTTCATTGCAGTGTACTAAGTTTAACAAGCTCCTTCAGTGTAACTGTGGGCTGATCCCTCATCGGTCTCATCATTATCCTTGCACTTACGTGGAGCTTCAAACCGAGGATGATTGATAGCCCTTTTTATCTTCCATTTCTGAATAATTGCACAGTAGTCACCTTCTTACTAAGCTCTTGCTGATGGTCTTGTAGCACATTTCAGTCTTGTACAGATCTATTATGACGTCCTATGACAGTTCTTTGTTTTTTCTTTTTTTTTCATGGCAGTGTAAAGGATGGAATAGAAGAAACTAATTATATGGACAGCTGGGCATTATACACACAAGATGAGATTAGGAGCAGACATTTCTACAATACTTCAGCAGTTCTGATTGAGTTTCTCAATAGGCAGATAGCATATTCTCGCATTTTTTGAAGCAATGTGCATTCAGTAAAAGTACAAAACTAAAGGGCATTTCTGAGTGCACATATCCAAGCCAGAACCTGTGTATGTGTGTACATGTTTCTGTCCTGATGCGCTGAGTTTTTGGCAGTTGTGAGTGACAGTTTTGGAGCACTTACTGGAAGTCAGAATGACTTTTCCCTGCCTGGTTGTACTTTACCTGTCTATTTCTTACCTCACTTGATTATCTGCCACACTGCATGCATTAAACTGCATACACACATATACAACCAAAGAATGATTCACATTCTCTATGCTCTTCTTTTTTAACCACATGATTTTCCACCTCAGCCTTGCCTTTTGGGCTGCGTTTTTGATGACACAAACATTCAGTAGATGCAATAAAACTGAATTATATTTTGTGCATGGTTTAGAACAATCCATATTTTTTTTTGCCTTTTTCTTTACAAAAGTTAGAAATAACGTAACTAGAATATTTCTGAAGAAAGATTGGGCATCCTTTTTTGTAAAATGAGCAGACAAGATGCAGAATGGTCAAACTGTCTTGTACAGTCTAACTTTCTGAAACCTGTTTAAACTTTGAATGATGATTTTACTGCAAAGTATGTCAGAGAAAAGGTGCTCGGAAAAGGGCAAGGTTTTCATGTTTTGCCAAAATACTAGTGTTGTCTATGCAGATTTTTTTTTTAAAGAAATTCATCTACAACGTATCATGTACAATTATTCCTAAATGAGCCACATATTTTAATGTATTTTTGGGATTTTTTTAAATTCAAAAATTGTGACAAAACAAAACAACTGCCCCTAAATGCACATATTTTCTATCCTTTGATATTAACCCTTAAAATTTTGATATGTATAGTAAGAGCAGTGCCAAGGAGGCATAGTTGTTAGAGCTGCCTCCTCTCAGCGAGAAGGTTGCAAGATCGAATCCTGGCCCGGGGGCCTTCTGGGTAGAGTTTGCATGTTTTATCTGTGCATGTGCACGTTTTCTTATGCTTCCATTAGGTAAAGTTATTAAACAGCATGGGATAAATTTTCATTCTTATGCTGATGATACACAGTTATATTTGTCCATGAAACCCAATGAATCCAATCAGTTATTTAGACTACAATTATGTCTTAAAGACATAAAAACCTGGATGACCCTCAATTTTCTGCTTTTAAACTCAAACGACTGAGGTTTTAGTTTTTGGACCCGAGTATTTTAGGAATAAAATTTCCAGTCTTGCGCCCTCCTTGAATGGATTAATCTGGCCTCCAGTTCGAATGTTAAAAATCTTGGTGTTATTTTTGATCAGGACATGTCTTTTATCCCCGACGATAAAATGTTACTAGAACTGCCTTCTTCCACCTGCGTAAAACATCTTATCTAAAAATGATGCAGAAAAGCTGGTTCATGCATTTGTCTGTTCTAAACTGGACTATTGCAATGGTTTGTTATCCGAGTGTCCAAATATTGCTTTAAAATGTCTTCATTTAATCCAAAATGCTGCTGCCAGAGTCTTAACTGGAGTTAGTAGGAGAGCTCATATCTCTCCAGTTTTCGCTTCTCTCAACTGGCTCCCTGTCAAGTCCAGAATAAAATTCAAAATCTTACTACTAACCTACAAAGCTCTCAACAACCTAGCTTCATCTTATATTACAGCTAACAGAGCACTTAGCTCTCACTGCAGGTTTACTTGTGGTTCCTGGAGTTTCCAAAATCAGAATGGGAGTAAGATCTTTCAGTTATCAGGCTCCTCTCTTGTGGAACCAACTTCCAGTTTCTGTCCATAAGGCTGACACATTGCTCAGTTGTAAGACTGGGCTTAAGATTTTCCTTTTTGATAAATCTTATATGTGGGGTTGGTTTGGTTTCCTGACCTACTAGTATTTCCTATGCTATGCTGCTGTAACCTTAGACTACTGGAGGACAAATTGACCTAATTTCATCAATTGAACAGTTTGTATTTGTAATTATTATTTCTTGTTCAATGCCCTGAGATGACTTCTGTTGTGATTTGGCGCTATATAAATAAACTGAACTTAATGGAAAGAAACTTTCTCCGGGTACTACAGTTTTGTCCCACAGACCAAAAACATGCATGTTAGGCTGATTGGTAACTCTAAATTGTCCCTGGGTGTGAGTGAGAAAGTGAAAAGTTGTTTGTCTAGTTTGTCTCTATTTGTCCCTGTGATGGACTGGAGACCTGTCCAGGGTGTCCCCTGCCTCTCGCACAGTGATGGCTGGATAAGGACACCAGTGACCACCGCAACCCAAAAAGGAAGAATTGTGTAAAGATAATGGATGGATGGATTTAGTAAAATATACACATTTAGAGCAGATTATAGCCTCCTGCTCATAGTCTGTATAATTTATATCAGTCCCCTTTACTGTTTGACCAGTTTCAACCCAAGTTCCAAAGCCATCAAGTTAAAAGTACACACACACACACACAAAAGATAAAAAAAAAATGTATGTAATTCTTTGTGAGTTTTTCCGTTTATAAGCTCAGGATTTTATATACACAATATATTAGTGAGGCACCGGATTCAAGGACAAGTTTACTAATTATGGTAAAAACAAAGCGTTCTAAATTGTAGTTCAAAAACATGTTTTGTTGTTTTATGTTCTCTTGTGCTTGATTAGTACATTGTATTCTTTTCTTGGGAACTAAAGCTGATTAAAGTTGTTTTTCCTATGAAAATAGTCACTAGCAATGGGTCGTTTTGCTTGCATAAATCTTTGAAGTGAAAGTTTTGCTGGTTCGCAGTTTGAAACCCACCTAAAAACTTTTGTTTTGAGTCTTCTAGGCCCAAGCAGCAATGTAGGGTGAGTCGTAAAATGTAGAAAAAAAGAACTGAAAAAGTCTACCTTGTAGTCACTTAAACTGATTCGAAGGTTAGAAATAACGAGTAAAGGTGATTAAACAGAATGCGAATTAAACCTACTCCTTATTTTGTTAACAATGTCCAACTTTCCATTATCTATGATGGTATTTTCTTCAAAAACCTTCATTATATTTAGACAAGTACTATGAATGGTTACCCATAAGTCTACCATTCTGCCAAATGTAGGTAAATGTTTGTGGGGGTTTCTTGTCTTGAACTTAGATCAAACAAAACAAACATGGTGTCCAAAAGAAAGGCACATTGTAGCTAAATTGCACAATTTGAAAAGATCTTTCAATCTGTAGTTTTTTTGTTAGACCTAAAATAGATAGTTACAGACAGACAGAGAGATAAAGAGCTCGATGATAGAGAGATGGAAAGAGAAATAGATGATAAGAGAGATAGAGATATAGATGATAGAGAACAAAAAATATATATAAACTCGATGATAGAGATACAGAAGATAGAGATACAGATAGATAGAGATACAGATAGATAGATAGATAGATAGATAGATAGATAGATAGATAGATAGATAGATAGATAGATAGATAGATATATAGATA
>JARVGS010000835.1:11113262-11128901 GCA_031762315.1 Hypsolebias antenori | reverse complement strand
TTTTGTATGTTCTTGCCAGGAATCCCGAAGAGAAGTGCATTGCAGTAATCCAGTCTGGAGGAGACAAAGGCATGGACTAGCTTTTCTGCATCGGTGAAGGACAGTGTAGACCGAAGTTTACAGATATTTTTTAATGGCTTTCAAAGGTGAGTTGTGGATCAAAAATAACACCAAGATTGGTGACTGTACTGGAAAGAGAAATGTTGTGGCCAGAGAAAGTGATCCTGAGGATTTTTTGTTGTTGAATTTGATGTGAAGTACCAATTTGAATTGCTTCAGTTTTTGAATTGTTAAGGTGAAGGAAATTTTGCTGCATCCATGCCTTTATCTCCTCCAGGCAAGCTGTGAGTGTGGAAAGAGAAGAAAGTGGAGAAAATGGAGAAGCTGAAGACGTAGATGGGGTCTCAGACACATTGCTACCCAGCTTAAGATACAGCTGATTATCATCAGCATAGCAATGGACTGAGACCCCATAGCTGCCGATAATACACCCAAGTGGTACCTTGTACAAGTTCAAAAGAAGTTGCCTTTTGGACAACTGTCAAGTCAGCAGTCTCCCCCATGACTGTGTATCCTACAGAACAAGACTGAGAGACCATTTAAAGACCTTTGCAAGTGTTTTGAGTTAATTAGCTGATTAGAGTGTGGCACCAGGTGTATTCAACACTGAACCTTTTCACAGTATTCTAATTTTCTGAGATATTGAACTGGGGGGTTCATTAATTGTCAGTTTTAATCATCAACATTAAATAAATGAACATTTGAAATATATCAGTCTGTGTGTAATGTATGAATATAATATAAAGTTTCACTTCTTGAATGGAATTACTGAAATAAATCAACGTTTTCATGATATTCTAATTTTATGACCAGCACCTGTATGACAAATTACAAAACCTAAATTTGACAATGCATATTTGAATTTCTGTGTAGCACTAGTCTCTCTGTTCAACACTTTATTTAAGTTGAGCCACACATTAAATTGCATTTACACTTTCCCCCAACCTTTAGGTTATCTAGGTTAGCTTCACTCATATTCAGATCTTGGACCAAACAAAAAAAGAAAGGTGCTCTGGTGTGGTTTGTCCTGGCTTCAATAATAAAACACAATATTTGTGAGAAAAGCTGTTTAATCTGCGATCCTTAAACATTTCAGTGCATTATGCAAACATTACAGGCCAAAGACGCGGTGTGTGGTGTCCAATCCAAACCCACTTTGTTAAATGTTACATTTTGACATTTGACACTCGTGTGAAACACAGTTTTAATCTGGTACTTAAATTACATCCTTACACATCAGGTACAAAATGTAGACTTTTTTAAAAAAAAAGTTACTAAAATAGAATCTAACCACACTTTGCAAATGTCTGTCTCAGACACATTCTTCATCAGCTTAATGTTGTTAAAATGATAAATGAAGGGGAAGACACAAATTATGTAGGCAACAAATATTTCACACCGATAAATTAACAGCGTTCACAAAGGAGCAGTATTAAAATTAAAAAAGGAAAGTTTATAAACAATTACTATCTTACCTGCTTTAGATAGCTGTTTGAACAACCTCGGTTTGGAAAATAGTGTTTAATGAGTCCAAGCAGAGTTGAAACCCTAGCTGGCTGAGTAAAGGTTTATAAGTTAGTGTGCATATGAACTGCTACACGTAATATTTCCACCAGAATAGCTGTGTGGTGCAAAACTGACAATGATGAAACTGGAGTTGTTTAAAGATGGCAGCAATCTACATTAGTCGTGGAATCACCCAGATTAGCAGTCATCTTGACAATCTGGTCAAAATTAAACTTTATTTCTCCAAACTGAGGTTGCTCAAAGAGCTATCCACAACAAGTAAGACATTAACTGTTCATAGTTTTCCCAGAGCTTCAATTTCTCTGAATGAATCGCTAAATAAATAAAAAACATGTCCCTTCAAAGTTCCCCTCTCTTACATTGCTAATATAAAAGCAGTCAATATGCAAAATTATTAATTGTGACTGATGGCTGGATTAAATAAGTACTGTACTGTATTATATATGTGGTGAGATAATCTATAGTCTGCATGTGGAGGATAGTTCTGTAACTCTGATGACTGCAGAGGCAGAAATGTTTGCACAGCAGTTCCTGCTTTTCAGTTCAACACACAAAACTCACTCCAGGGAACATTGGTATCCTGATAAAAATGGTATTTTAGTCAAGTCTGAATGTAACGCCCTGTTTACACGAGAACAGCCTCTGGAAACGTCAGTGTTTTTCAATGTTTATTGGGGGAATGAACAAAAAATAAAAAATAAAAGAGTGGGTTTACACGAAAATGCTGTACTGTAGTTTCCAAGTCAGTCGGATTGCCAGATAAGAAATTATGAACTATAGTACTGTGGCTTTGAAATGATAGTATTTTGACCTAAACTGCCATATGTACCAAGTAAAAATATTCTAAGATGAGGTGTGTGTTGTGTTTGTTGAACATGTGCACAGAAAAGGAGGCGGTAAATAAGATAATTTAAATTTATCTGGCAACCCTGAGCTGCATTTGTTGAGCAGGCAGTGAATGCATGATCAAAGTTACATCCAAACTGGTGAATACACAACCTTTACAATAAAAAAGAGCCATTTTTGCCACTTTGTTCTCTAATTACGATGTCTGGAGCCATAAAACCTGCTAGAACTGTGTAAAGTGTGTACTGCCAAATGGTGTCCGTGGACCACTACAAGTTAGTTGGAGATGGCGTTTCCAGCCAGTGGGGGTGATGAATGAAAAATGTCTAACTATTATTAACATTTATTGATTTTTCTTATTTTAATACAAAAGAAAAGAGCAGATTTATGTAAAAAATGAAAAATTACATAATTTTTAACTATTATATTAAAAATTAAAACACTGAGCTCAGCAGGCCCATATGAGTTCTCTTAATTGTTGAAGAATTAAGTGTCCTATTTAATGCATAAAGATAAAGACAGTATAAAATTAGACCAGTTTGTTGGATATCCAGTTACATAAAAAAATTTTTTAAAAAACTTTACTTGGACTTTGGTTTTTGTGTTTTATTCTTACCGGTACTTTCATCAAATATTCCCTCTCAGCAGCTTGTCTTAAAGCTATTCCAAAACATTCTGGTGTTTTTGAGAGAAAGATCACTCTGAGACTGGAAGTTGACTTAAAGTGACTGACAAACTACTGTATTTTTTGCAATATAAGTCACTTTTTTTTTTTTTTTGCATAATTTGCATGCTCTGCAACTTATAGGATAAAACGACATATTTATGGATTTTCCCCCCCATATTTATAAACCAGTTTTTGGCTGAGATATACCGGTAACCATTTTCATGCATTCTGACTGAAAATAATTCAACACTACCATTTTCAGCTACTAGATGGCAGCAGAGTAGTAAGGCATGCCGTTGTATTATGTAATGTGTAAAAGAGGCTATTCAATTCAATTCAATTCAGTTTATTTATATAGCGCCTAGTTACAACAGAAATTATCTCAGGGCACTGCACAGAAACATCCATAAAAATAAGAAGTTAACACTATTTATATGAGGAGCAGACTGCTTTGAATTTAATGACACAATTGTCTTGCCATAGAAACCAAATCAGCTTCATTTCGCTGCACCATCCCAGCGAAATGCAGCTGATTTGACCATTGAAGTGCATTTATTGAGTAAAAGTTTAACTGAGACACACCTTTACTATAAAGTTGAGCAAACAAATAATTGTTTTTAGGTGGCTATCTTGTTAAATTTCAAATGAATGGACAGCGAGTCTCAATCTGCACATTCATGTTTCCACGTACTGGCTTTTGAAAATGCAGCTGATTTGACCGTCAAAGTGCATTTATTAAGGAAAAGTTAGACTGAGACACAACTTTACTACAATTTTAAGCAAAGTAATTGTTTTTAAGTGTTAATTTTGTTAAATTCTTGTTCTCCTGTGCACGCTCATTGATTTTTTTTTGGCAAAACACCGGCTCACATTTCCGAGTTTTCAGCGGTGATGCATAATAGATGCAATTTATACGGCGAAGCGACGCATTTAGTTTTTTTTCCAATTTATTAGACACATTTGGGCTGATGCGACTTATAGGGCAGTGCGACGTGTACGGCAGACAATACAGTAGCCAAAACCATTTGGAGATATAAAATCAACTTAGACTTTTCCCTCAGTGTAGTTAGATTTTTTTTTTTTTTTTGTCAAAGCCACGGAGGTAAATATAAATATAGTGACTTCAACTGATCACACAGTTTTTACTTGGAGTTATTGATGAGGTGGAAAAACAGTTTAATGTGCTATATTTGGCAAATAAAAGGCAACATTTGATATAACAATTGTTTGCCTTTGCTTCTAATCACACCTGTCAATCATTGTGTTTTGTGCAGGTTTGGTTATTTTAACTTGGAAAGCGTTTTTTGATTCTCGTGCTAAAAGACAACAGTATTTAGCCATTACTCATAAAAAAGCAAGTATTTCCTGATTTAATACATTTTCCGATGAAGTTTTCTTGCAGATCAACACTGCCTCCAACAAATCTTCATAGAAATCTAGGCATCAATCACTCGACTGTTTGCAGTATAACTCACGGTTCTGGTGGTGGGCGGGGCCGAGGGGCTGGTGAGGGAGACCATTTCCTGTATGGCCAAGCGGAGTTTGAGCCTGTGCAGAGGGTTACTGATTCCGATCTCCCTCTGGATCTCTGTGTCAGAAAGGGCCGACATGATGGCGCCGCTCTTCACGTTGGCGCGGCACGCTGCCACGTACCAGGCTGGCATTCCCAACCACAGCTTTGTCACACAGAGGAAACAGAGACTTTAACCAGCTTCGCAATTTTGAACTCAGTGAATGTGATCAGTCTGACCCTTAATATATATAATTATTGTACTCTAGGTGAGTTTTTCCTGGGCAGTTCCATCCCTAAAAGGAATCAGTACATCGTTTCATAGTTTGTCAACATTGCCATAGCTACAATTGACTGGAGGGACTTAGCATTTGTTATCTGTCAGCTTTAAAAATATGTAATGCTAGCACAAAATGCTACCCGTCAGCAGCTCAAAAATACCCATCAGCCTCAATAATCCCATTTGAGACTGTCGTCATATGCTACATGGTGCTTGGAGAGGTGAACAGACTGATGGCTGTACACACTTTTTATGCATTTTTGAATTTATTTTATACAATATACAATACTAGATATGAAGTACTTAAAATTATACCTAGAAGAAGCTTCATAGCTGCATAAGTACAGCCAGTCTTGGTATGATTCACATTTGAAATCTGCTACATACAAAGAAAGAATAATCATTTACCTCCAACCAGGCTACAACTGTAGGGCCATCCCATTGAGCGAAGGGTAAACCTTTCCTCCTGGCCTCCTCCAAAAGCTCATGTCTGAGGACAGGGACAGAAGAGAGCTGGTGTGAACATTTCCATTTGTACCATATGTCTTAAAACAGATATTTGTTCAGTTTCATACACACAACCTCACGCACTTACAAAACCCCTACAGAAAAGTTGCTGTTTTTTGTGGGTGTGACCATTTTCTCAGTTTATTTTTTACAGCACACGTTAAAAACGGCAATGCTTTATTTTTTCTATGCTAACACAGTGGAGCAGGCTGAAGTTTACCAGAGTAAATAATTTGATTTATGGTCCAACTTTCCTTAAAAAAAAAATAAAAAAAACACTTAAAATTGTACACGAGTAATTCTTGAATTTGCTTTTGTGTAGGGCTGTACGATATTATCGGCATTGTATCGGTATCGGCCGATATTAGTGTTAAAATTCAATACCAGACATCGGCCATTCCATCAGAATAACTCACCGATATAAAAGACGTTTTTGTATGACAACGCAATGACAAGGATGCCTGCAGCGCCAGCACAACGTGATGACACCACGTGTGCCTACCTGATCTCACGGCGGAGAAGAAAATCCAAAATGTCGGCGGTGTCGAAGTTTTTTTTCCCCGCTTTGGTGAGGATGCCGGATTTCCAAGATTTTTGGACTACGATGAGCCTCGCTACATCATCCCCAGTCAGAGATATTTTTCTGATATAACCTTACCCGATTTACAAGCCATCATTTCCGATGTCATTGAAAAGCTAATAGCCAATAGCATTTGAGTGAGTTTTACCACAGACATTTGGACACCATGTTAGCCCCGTTAGCATGATTAGTCTGACAGCACAATGGATAGACAAAAACATTGAACTTAAAAAGTCTGTCCTTTATGCACAGGAGTGCAGAGGATCCACACTGCAGTTAGGAACCTGGAACAAGCCTCCACGAGTGAGACAGCATTGCAGGTGACTAATGCTAATAAATAACATTTAACACTTTTCATTGATTATAAGTTAAAGTGCTATGCATATCATATGGCTGTTACTGAATATATGTCACCAGCTCTTACAGCTGTTACACAATTTTTGCAACAACTAAGCCTAAATAAGAGGGCTCTGTTTTGACAAAGGAAAGTGTATTTAAAATATCGGTATTGATTATCAGCCAAATAAGTTTTAACATATCATATCGGATACTGGCCAAAAATCTAATAGCGTGCATCCCTAGTCCTTTTACATTCAACAACGCAATGAAGTACTTTGTTAGGACTTTTATTATTATCATTATTATTCTTATTTATATAATTTTACATTAAGCGCTAAATGTCAGTTTCGCTGTCAGCCTCCCAGAATCAAAGAGCTGGAGGCCGTTCCTGATGAATCATTTTGAACTGATACTCCGCTGACCTACAAGAAGAAATCCATCATTTAGGAGGCAGCGAGAGCCATTCCTCAGCTGAAACGGGCCTCGGAGCAGAATCCTACCCAGTTACAGGATGGATGGCAACAGGAAAAGGAGTTGGTCAGAAACTTCATGTCACTTTTACTACAATACGCTGATGATGTATCGTTAAAGAGCTGCAAATGTATTGTTTTTATTCTTTATCCACTTTATTTGGAACTAGTAAACAAGAAATATCAAAAATGCCCAATATATTTTATTATCTTAACATTTGTAGTTCAAGTTGTAATAAAAATTAAAAAAAGAAGTTCTAATGAAGTCATCTGTGCAGCGCTCAAGAATATTAGGTCTTTTCTATGCTCTGGTGTCCTTTTATGTGCTTTTAACAAGGAAGCAGCCGACTGTGAATCACAGCTGGGCTGACAAGATTGCTTACGGCCACCAATCAGAAACCCCGCTGCTTTATACTGATCACATCAAGACTGACAACACGGGGCACCACCGTCACTACCCACCATGAAGGGTAAGGTCATTGATTCAAATTTAACAGAGGCACTTTTTTCATGCTGTTTTGCATATCTCTCCTTGGTTCTTGGCATCTTTTCCATTAGATATTCTTCCCCAAAAATATTCAAGACTACTTAGAAAGGACAAGAGAAGCTAATGATTTGATTCTGCACTAAGAAAGAACATAGGTACAAAGTATTAAAGGCCATTGTCCTCGGTACTTTATTTGGTAAGGTCGCAGAATAGAAATAATTCAACTTTACTGGGAATGCCAAATATTTATTTTATTGCAGGTGTTCAGTGCAACCTGTCTTGATATGATTAAAAAAAAACTCCAAGTTTTTAATGCCTAAAAGCAAACTGCGCTATTTTTAATCTTCACAATATCCAAAATAAGTCTCCAGCAGAACCAGAAGTCTGCAGCTAGAGTTCTAAGAATTAGCAAAAAATGTCATATTTACCTTTTTTGAACTTTTTCTTCTTAGACGATGTTCTTAATGACTCAATTTTGTAAATGTGAGGTATATAGAGAGTATAGAGTACAGAAGGATCTGTCTGGATGACAATTAAACTTTTCTTGTGAATTATTTAACTGGATGATTGAGCTTACATACTTTTTTTTTGTGAAGAGTACAGTTCTATTCTTTCCTAATGAAGCATTTTGTTCTCAAACTGCATGTTTACTTGTGACTTCATGGAAGCGTGGCCATGAAAAAAATACAACATTTACTTTCCTCTTTACCATAAAGTCAATAATCTCTAAGGAAAGTTTCCAACTTGAAACATTTCCTGAATTTTGCAGCTCTAATCTAGTACAGTCCGAGCTTAATTTGAGCCGGATCCTGTGGGATCTCTCTTAATTTGACAGGGTGCGTTCCGGTAACTGTTTACTTGGATCTGGTAACTCCCAGGCTTACTAATAATAAGGTTATGAACAAATGTGACAGCACTGAATGAATAAAACCTACACTGGATATAAATAATAAAAAAAATTACATAAACACTCATTTTAAACACAACAGCCACTTACCGTACTTACGAGCTTCCTAATATCACATACAAGCTGCCCCTTCAAGTAAGCATTTCTGCTTCTACCCTTAAAAAAAATCCCCTCCCCTCAAAGTACAATCATGGTCAATTTAATTACTAACACAAAAATATTGTAAAACCGACAACTAAATTGGAAATCAGTTTTACAGTTGAAGTGGGTCATTAATAAAATTGTAATTATTTATTAAAAACAAGAGAAATATGTGATGGGCAATCACGTTATATATGTATCATAACAACTGCGCCAATTAGCTAAAAACAGCGATCAAAATATAAAAAAAACAGTCCAATTTACTTTCATTAAATACATTTTAAAAAGTCTTATTGTACAGGTACAACTAAACAACTGAGAACTGAAGAACAGGAAGGCAGTGGCAATGGAAATAGTACTTGAAGCAGGAGAGTGTTGTGGCGGGGGGGGTGTTAGGATACTTGAGAGAAGCAGAGTGTGCTCTGTTCACACATGGAGAACTGTTGGTCTTATTGCTCTCTAAAATAGTTATTGATTACAACTTGTTACATTAGAATAGAAAGGAAATGGCATCTACTTTATCCAAAAACTTCTTGGGGAGGACCCCCAGACAACCCCCCGCTATTTGCCTTTTGGCATTGTTTGGTTTACAGATTAAGCACCAAGTAGAAGCCATTTCTTGTGTGAGCCTAAAACACCTCGTTGTGCTAAGAATACCATCTGTACAGTATACTGTAGCATGTTTGCTAAGATTCATAAATGGCTGTAACTACCGTACCCATCGTTGCGGGCTGTATTTCGTGGTTCACATAGACTCTCCCACTGGTACATTTTCATCTTTAAATCACTTCATGGTCTGTTGCCTTCATACATCTCCTCCTACATGTCTCTGTGTGAGTGCAGCTACAGCGTGCGCTTTCAGGACATTATTACATGCAGTGTCCCCTCTGTGTGGACTGAACTTGGCAAAAGAGCCTTCTCCTACTCCGCTCCTGTTTCCTGGAATACCTTGCAAAAAGATCTGACGCTCTCGACCTTGACCTCTCTAAGTGGCTTCAAACATCTGTTAAGTTCATGGCAAAAACCAATGAAGACATGTTCCTGTTTTTAATTTTCTATAGTTTTACAACCTAGCCATTTTTATACCATTTTCTTTCACTTGTTCTTCTCAATTTGTATGCTTTCTTTTAAGATTGTCTTTGTTGTACACTGTTGTCATCATTCTTTGTTAAAACCAGGTCTCTCTTGTAAATGAGTCCCTGAGGCTCAATGGGATTAACCTGTATAAATAAAGGTTGAATGAATGCAGATTCAGAAGAACTTGAAGTGGTTTGCCCATTTAGTGAGGACCAAGGGAAGTCTAGCAAATTAGATCCTTCAAGGAAAACCTAAAGGAACAGGTAAAAGGGGGCGTCCTCCTCGTCAATGGGTAGATGACATCTGCATACGGACAAGGCTACCTATCCGAGCTGAGGATCAACCAACATGGACGTTGCTGGTGAACGACGTTTGTTCTACCCCCACGGCACTGGGCAAAGGGATAACTGATGATGCTGAATCAAATGGAAAATCCATGAACTGAATAAAAAGATTACCACGGGTGGTGAATACCTCCGCCATCCCTTTCTCATCACAAACTACCCCGTTTAATCACTGTCATATTAGCATGGTGGTCCGATGGCATGAATTGTACATCTCCCATTGTCTCTGAAGATTTTTATTACATGCAAACCTGAACACTGCTCTCACAGCAAACCTATTTCACCTACGCAGCAAGCGTGAATGCTTTTTGATGAGAAAACCTACGCAATTGTTTTGTTGCTTTCATTTCGGCGTTTTACGCAAAACTAAACTTTGAGCACGTGAATTCGTCAAGCTAAGTTTTAAGACGAGACTCCTCAGCTTCATGTTAAGACATGAGACCATTGGATAACCTTCAGCATACAGTTTTGCTCAGCTAATGAGTGCGAGCTCGCAACGGGGGACTCGGCAGCCGCTTTGGGACCTGTGCACTTAAAAGCTGTGAAATCCACCCGACTGCAACATAATCAACATATTGAACAGCACAATTCACAAGAGGACGTCTCTTTGTACCACAACACTTTCAAATGGGCTGAATTCCTCTGGACTAATTAGTGCATTTCAACATTAAAACACCCCACAGCACACAATACACACGGCACATTAGAGTTGGTTTCAGGCTTATTTCCTGCAGGGATGGAGTGAAATGACAGATGTAAAACTAACGCTGGGTGACCCTGGACAAAGACCACAAAGACCGAGAATAATCACAGCTTTTATGAAGGAATAGAGAGATATTCGGCACAGCGTGTGAAGGTGCTGATTAAGTGTGGACACGTGATCTCGGCGCCCCCATCACTTTCCCCTCTTACTTTTCCCAGCCTAACAAAGACAAACACTCACTGCAGGGGTGTTCCCCAACGGTAAACGGCATATTGAGTGCTCTATTTCTCGGCAACACGTACACACACAATCTAAATGGATCCCGACGCACACATTGCAGGAGCCACCTCCATCAGTTCTCTGACCAAAGCTTCTCTCCTCCCTCTTCGTCTGACTCGCGCTCAGACCGTGACCTTATAATGATCTTCCACACAGACACGGTCGCACAAACAAAGACACGAGCACACCTCAACACACACACACACACGGACACAGATCAGTTCTGTAATGATCTGCCAGACACGCCATGCTCTGAATCTTTAACAGTCATCTTGTTTTCTTACAGACCGTCTGTAAAAAATGCACATTAACTTCGTAGATGTCGTTTTCTCCTTTAGGTAATGCATTGCTGAAATTTAGGTCCATGCATTAGCTTTGGATTTATTTTTGTCGTCTTTTTTCTTTCCCACAAACACTTTATGAGACCTGTGATGGACTTGCGACCCATCCAGGGAGTACCCCGCCCCTCACACAGTGACTGCTGGACAAGGGCACCGGCGACCCCCGTGACGCAAAATGGAAGAAGCAGATAAAAGATAATGAATGGACTTTATGAGCACTTGTAGGTAGGCTTGTCACGATAAACGATAAATCAATTAACCGCATGATGAATGAAAATTATCGACCTCATTTTCATTTATCGGCTTTATCGTTTCTTCGTGTCTCTCTTTCTACTGAATACACGGCTGAACTCTGGTGCTCTTCACTGACCCCTCCCTTTCTCTTTTCTCTTTAAAATCTGTTTCAACCGTCCAAAATTGTATTTTTGGATCATTAAAAGCAGTTGAGCTGAGAAGCTAAGATACGAGCTAAGCTAACTGGCCAACCTCGGAAATAAACCTCCGTCTTGTCAAGCTCCAAAATTCACAGTTGAACCCCGTGCCTTTGTGTAAAAAGTTATTTTTCTCTGCCAAACACAGAGCCTTGAGGGACTCCACATCCAATAGCACAAAATTTAGCTCTTACATCATTTATCTGTACAAACTGTCTCCTTTTATCCAAATAACTAGATACCCACTGTAGTGCAAATCCTCTAAAGCCATATTTATTCAGCTTTTCAAGGAGAATGGTGTGGTCAGTAGTGTCTAAAACCCTTGATGCAAATGTCTGTCAAGTTTCATGAAATTATCTTGAGCGGATCCGAATTTATGTAGTGGAAAAGACTTTTCAGACGGACAGAGGCCATACCAAAATACATTATACATCCTCTGAAAATCAATTAAAGCCCAAAGTTGAATAAATGTTCATGTTATTGCCTAGAATTGTAGGATTTTACTTTCATTCATTTGACAACATTAGTATTGTGTGTGCCTTGCGTGTACTGTGAGTGATGAAAGTGTTTTTGTGTGTGTAGAGACCAGCTGTGCTGAGGCAGCCCTTCCCAGCTCAAGAGGTTCCCCAGACATCTCTAAGTGGGTTTCTTTCAGAGACACAGTCTGACAATAAGATCCCACTATTTTGTTACAGAAAAACAATAATAAGGTAGAGAAAGACACTCACATTCTCACACAAGACACAGGAAATGTATCTCTGCTATCGAGAGCATATAACAAGCTATCTGCACCCGCCGCATGTTCCCACTCATGGAATCAGGTGGAAATCTGAGATAAATCCAAGACATAACACAAAGACAAACTATGTAACCTTAGCACAAAGGAATTTGTCTAATAATCACGCAAATGTATGTTGCACAACAGATGAAATCACGTATTTCACTATAAGGCTATTTGAATTTAGATTAACTTTCCCATCTCTGTTCTTCATGGTATTTTCTCACCTCTGTTTCTGCTTTCTATGCTATCCTCAGTGCAAATGTTGGTAACCAGATTTATTGTCTCGCTGATTGATAGCCACACATGCATGCAGCACCAAGAGGGCCGAAATGCAAACAAACACGCAGAGACGCCGTCGTCTGCCAGCAAACACTTTGTATTTCAGATGGATTATTATCTGGCCGCAGATTGGTCTGTCACAGGAAGGGACCCGGCGCACCAAGGACAGGAAATGAAGATGTGGTTCAGCCTATTAAGTTTCTCCAGAGAGAAGTTGATAAGAAGGGTGGGCGTATGTGGTCCTATCAGGGTCCCTTGAGAATGTCATGAAACTAACTAAGCAGGAAGTGAGGTTTGGGAGGGATATGTAGAGTTATATTCAGCTTCTCCACCTAAGTTTGTCTTGTTTTAAAATGCAATTGACTGGTTTTCTATCCTTTTTCAACCCTAGTGCATGAGCAGCTACTCTTAATAAGTGGCAAGAAAAGATCGAATAAACACAGTTATAAGGACAGAGTTAAACTACCTCTAATGATTAAGTAGTTCATTGTGGTCTAAAAGTACCCTCTTCACAAGCTACATAAGTAATGTAGGTCAGATTGTTCCTGATGCATCCTTACATTTCTATGCCGATGACACAGTTGTTTATTGTCGAGCTAGAACAGTTGCTAAGGTTTTCCAGCTTTAACAGTCTGCTTTCAACATCATCCAGTCTGATTTGTTCTGTCTCAAACTGGTGCTAAAAGCTGATAAAACCAAAAAGATATTGTTTCCAAACAGGAAGTTGATACCAGCAGTCATTCTTTCTATGTTATCTATGAGTGGTGTTCCTATTGAGTTTGTCGATTCTTACAAATATTTGGGTATCTTGTTCGAGTCGCATCTCTCTTTTAAGCATGTTGAAAACTTTGTAAAGCAATTGAAAAAAGTAAAATTGGGTTTCTTTTTCAGAAATAGATCCTGTCCAACTCTGAACGCTAGGAAACTCCTTGTAACTGCAACTTTCCTTCCCTCCATTGACTACGGTGACGTTATTTACATGAATGCTCTTGAAAACACCTTGCAGATGTTGGATGATACCATACCATTTTGTTTATAGAGCACTTAAAACAGTGACAAGGCCAACTGAAGTGCTGTACAGACAAACAAACAGGCAACACATAGGCAGCATACAAAATGAAGTAAAAAAAAAAAAAAACAGAATATAGCCATAAAGTCGTTGCAGATAATAAATATAATGACCAAACACAGATCGTCTGGTGTTGAAAGCAACATAATAGTAGTGGGTCTTTAAACAGGATTTGAAAATTGAGAGGGAGGGGGACTCTCTGAGAAGACATTTTGATGTCTATCATGGCGCGATAAGATTCATAACTGGCTGTAACTACTGCACCCATCATTGTACCTTGTATTCACTGGTTAACTGGTCATCATTAACTTACAAAGACTCTCTCTCACTGGTACATTTTCATCTTTAAATCACTTCTCGGTCTGTTTCCTTTAGACCTCCTCCTACATGTCACTTTGTCAGTGCAGCTACAGCGTGCGCTCTCAGGACTTAATTACCTACAGCGTCCCCTCTGTGCAGACCGAACTTGGCAAAAGGGCCTTCTCTTACCCTGCTCCTGTATTCTGGAATCCCTTGCAAAAAGATCTGTTTAATTTTGTGCATTCTAAAAAGTCAGTAAGTTGTGGCAGTCATCTTTCAATGGATTGACTCTGATTTGGAGCTGTTGAATCATTGAATTAAAGAGTTTTGCTAAAATCTATCCAACGGTACACAAACCCAGACACAGCCAAGAAAATTGCTATCACCCGTCTTTTGCCTTTCAGCAATAATCAAGTTTACCCGGTGCAGGTTTTTCTAACCCAGGACGAAAACTGTCAAATGTTCCTCGACATTAATAGAAAAAATGAACACGTTTTGTCAAAGAGTGCACCAGAATGCAAAAATCAACCCCTGACAGCCTAATAACACACGCTTCATGGCACAACAACAACAACAAATAATAATAATAATAATAAAAACCGTCAACTCAAACGACAGATAATAACAACCTGTCCGTTAAAACGACAGAACGGTAATGTCAAGCTCAACCTCTGCACGAGCCACAGTGCCACTCAATTGATTTTACAGCAAAACCTGGTTTTATTTTATTTTTATTTATTTTGTATTTTTTGCAAACCAACAGTAGTACAACCATCCAAAAAAAAAAAAAAAAAAAGACCTGGAACAGGGAGCAGACAAACCGACTTGATAACTGGAATGTTGTGGATGCTTGGGCTACTCTCAGCTCCTCATATTGTATTATTGGCTAGTCTGTATATAAATGTAAATCAATGCGAAGCCTAGGCGATAATATCTAAGATGGAGAGGACACTGCCCCGGCATTTCATATCCTCAGAAAAAGAACGTGCAGTGCATACAGCTGCTTGTCACTCAACTTTGCTGGAAGTAATAGAACGGGGAGGTGGTTGGCGGCAAGGGATAAAAGGAATGCTGAGAAGGAGGGGTATGCGAAAGACAAGCGCTGGAACGACTAGACAGCTGCTATGCAAGAAGGATTTGAAGGACTCAAGAAGGTAGTGGGGATAAACATAATAATAAAAAACAAGTGGTACTCCAATGTCCCCTGTCGCTGAAGGATGTGAATAGTGAATGTTTGTCATTTTTGATATGAGTGTTTTTCTGGGTTGAATTTGAAATGAGAATGCACAAGCCTTAATGTTTTTGGTGCAAGATTTTCAAACAGAAGTTACACTGTGGACAAGAATATATACATAGGTAGATTTTTTTTAAAGCTTGCCAAAGCCAGAGTGACGGAGGGACTTTGGTGAGTGGAGGGAGCACTTTTATCCACCACCAGTTGCAATAGCAGAACCAGGGGGTGGTCAATGGTGACCTCAGCCACTACAGATTAAGATTTGGCCACCCCATTCATTTAGAGGTAACTATACAGGTAGTCCTCGACTTACGAACGAGTTCCGTTCCTACGCACCGTTCGTAACCTGATTTTAACGTAAGTCGGAACTCATTGCACGTGGCGTTCGTTAAAACGGATTTTTGCCGTAAGTTGCGAAAATACATGTAAATGTATGCTAACGCTGCGCCGCACACCCATTTATCGACATGACACTGAACA
>JARVGS010000835.1:11077596-11091303 GCA_031762315.1 Hypsolebias antenori | reverse complement strand
AGGAGGACTCTTCTGATGGCAGTGCATCGAGGAAAAGGAAGGCCATCACCATGGACTTACGTCGAAAATTGGTTTTCACGCTTGGTAAAACAGGTACGGCACATGTATTTATGTACGTTCTGACTTACGTCAAAAATCGGTTTACGACGCCACGTATGATCGGATCTACGTCGTAAGTCAAGGACTACCTGTATTTAGGCCAACATGTTCAACTAATCATGGATCCCTTTAAGCAGTAATTCTAAAAGCATTAAAGATTTTTCCAGTATTTTTCTTGGACACTGGCTGCTTTTTCCACACATTTACATGCCAGTCCTAGAATTAGGCCTGTCTCGATAAACAAGAAATCAATAAATCACATGATAAATTAAAATTTTCGACCTCATTTTCATTTATCGACTTTTTCATTTCTTCGTGTCTCTCTCTTTCTGAAGACACTGGATGACAAAAAGGCTCAACTCCAGTGCTCTTCACTGACCCCGCCCTTTCTCTTTTATGGTTAAAATCTGTTTTAACCGTCCAAAATCAAGTTTTTGGATCGTTACAAGTAGTTAAGCTGAGAAGCTAAGATACGAGCTAAGCTAACAGGCCGACCTCAGGATAAAGCCTCCGTCTTGTCGAAGCTCCAAAATTCACGGTTGAACCCGTGCCTTTGTCTAAAAAGTTTTTTCCCTACAAAAAGAAGCTAAGAACTTGTTTACTGATTTTTGTATTAAAGCTTTGTGTGAAAAATGCTATGCTAAATAGCTCAAACCACACCGAGCATCCACCATTTTGAGAACCGAAAAGGAAAGAGTGACAGCCCACGTCATGTCAAGGGGCCTCCCTCCCATTTTTATTAAAGAGACACGCTGCTCGCTCCCTCACTATCCATTCTTCTGTTCAAACTGTCTTATACTGCCACCTGGTGGTCAAAAAAGATACTACATTCAAAACAAATCAACCAACATTTCTTCTTGAATTTGACAATACAGTAATTACTAATTATTGTCAAATTTCAAACAATATTGCGTTTATCGCAATAATTTCTCAAACAATTAATTGCCCAGCAAAAGTTATTATCGTGACAGGCCTACCTAGATCCATAAGTTTCTTTGTGAATTTTCTGACTGCCCCCATGAAAAAATGCCTACATTAGCACATTTTGACAGACAAAATGGTAGGATTACCACTAATTTTGTTTTACAGCCTATTATATATCCTGATAACAGTAGACAGTTCATAATTGGTTTTAGTTTGATTTGATTGTGTTATTTCAAGTAATTTAAACATGGGACTGAGCATTTATAACATGCCTTAAATAAATTAAGACATCTATTTTCCTAGCTCATCTGTTGCTATCCAGGGTTGTGGCGAGCTGGTGCAGAAATCTGTTGATAGTTTGTGCAAATTAATTTTAAATCACTGGGTGTATTAGGCAGCACTCGGGTTAAACCACCTGTTGATTGGTCACTGGGGAAGTCTGACTTAATCTAAGAAGGTTAATGCTTCTCTGCTTGTTTCTTGTAATACTACAATAGCTTAATTATCACCCGCAACTGCAATACCAAAGGTAGATAATAAGGATTGTTTCTGTATCTGTGAGCAGGGTGTATTCATGTGTCTATATGCTGATTGTTAGCAAAATACCTCATACAGCAACGGACAAATTTATTGAAACTCTCAGAAAGTAATGATAATTAGAGTCAACCCAATCCAAGATGGCAGACACAGCAAATTCTCAGTTTTACAGGTATGGAGCAAAAAATTGACTGTGATAGTACCTGAGACTGATCTTCAATGCATACTCTGAACACTAATGATTGTGCAAGATCCTTGTTTACAATTTAGTAAATAACATTTAAAGTCAACAATACGTAGCAAAATACCTCAAACACCTAGACAAACATGAATTACATTTTCTGAAAGTGATCAATGAATCTATCTCTACAAATAATATATCTTTGAAGGCATCCAAAATGGTCACCATAACTGACGGACCTTAGCCGACAGAAACGGTTATAATCCAGTCAGTTTTAGAAATATTGAGCTCACTGGCATCAGAAGCATTTGTAATGTGAGGGGGAAAGATTGGTGTGTATGTGTGTATGTGAGGGTAGGGGTCTGGGGGTCCTCCCCAAGAAACCCTCAAATAAAGTAGATGTCGTTTCCTGCATTCTGGTGCATTTTAACAGGTTGTTAAACATCTATGTTATATACGTAAGTAAAAATTTGATTCAGTAAGTATTTTAGAGAGCATGGCACTACTAGTAGTCTGACCAACAGCTCTCCTTGTGTGACTAGAGCATGTTCCACTTCTGTCACTCCACTCACCCCAACCAGTCGACAACCAGCAGCACGCAATATAGACATGCTTGCTTCGATTCTACAGACATAGTGCTCCACTTCTCTGATGTATCCTAACACCCCCACCCCGGTCAACAACACCAGCAGCAACAACAGACTGGCATTAACGTGGCACTAAGCTAGCATGCAACACAGATGTGTCCACCCCTCTCCCCCCCAGCCCATCGACATCAAACCCTCAGAGATGAGTGTCATGACAAGGTAGATGAAGGAGGGGAAACACTGCATGCTGTGTTGTCGTAGGTAACCAGGAAAACCTGGAGTGGACTTTTAGTGGTTTGAGTATTCTCCTATTAATCAGGTGGAATGGATTTGTTCACAAAGAAATAGAAACTGCAATGAGAGATCTAATATTTCATGTTAAAAGTGGAAGGGTCCAAATAAATATTTTTTAAATGTTGACACATCCCCTTCACATATAATTGTTGTGATGCCGAGTGCTCTAAAATTATGTGTGGTAGTATCTAAGAGTCATCTTTAAATTAGTCTGAGCACACCAGATCTTGTAATATCACGTGAACTCAAAATGTTTGGGTTTTTTTAAACGTTATTTTTCCAATGTAACATCATATCAGTTTAAAATGCTGGCATGAAAGTTTGCAGGAGATATGCCTTTCTTCAAGAAATGCTATGCCTTTAATTAAAAGCATTTTCTTAAACAGAATAAAAGCTTGTTTTTTTCGTCAGTTTGTGTCATCAATATCTTCCAGCATTTAAGTTGGTTTTAAGAATTGCTCACTCAGTCATGGCGGGTCCCTCAGGACATGACAGGGGCAGATTAGGCAGTGAGAGGTAGACAGCCAAGGGTGACAGAGCAAGAATAACGCACAGTAGTTTAACAAATGGCAGGGCGGTGTTGCTTTTTTCTTCAATAAGCCACCGTCGCCGCCCTGTCACCTCACTACCCCCATGCTCCTTGACAAACCCACCATGACAAGTAGACTCTCTACCCAGCAGCAACAACAGACTGGTCAGATCAATCCACAGGCGTAGAGATAGAGAGCAGAACAACTGTGCAAGTCAGCAGGAAAAAAAATCAAAGCAAAGAGGGAGGTAGCAGTAAGAGCCGGGAGTGGAGGGGTGGGGAGACGGTAAAGGAAGAGAAAACAAAAAGCAAATGACCTGAACATGACTCAGGTATACTTGGGTTTGTAGGTAAAAATGATGCAAGAGTGAGACAGGAGAGGAAAGGGGGCAGGAGGAGATTATGCCCGTCCTTGTCCGGAGCAGATAACATGGCGAGTGGAGCTTAGCCGACTTAGTGTGGTAAATCCGACTGTACACCTGGTGGCATCACACAGGGAAAATACTAACAGCCTGACAAGCATTAGAAATACTGGACTAGCTTACCAGTTCGCTTTAACATCAACACAGTTATTTCTGCAACAGTAAAAGTGATTATATTTAGGAATCAAAAGATTCGATCCAGTCTAATGGTGACAGATTCTCACTCATCCAGGGCATGACATTTTTAAGTGGTTAAATGTGGCCTAAACGGTCCATTTAATGCGATCCTTAGATCAATGACTTATAAGGCCCTGTCCACATGGGAACGTTTTCTGAGAAGGCAAATGGTTTTTACTCTTTCAGCCTTAGAATCATGTAAAAAGAGCATTAGGAGCCATTAAATAGTCTTATTTACCAGAATATGAATATATTTCTATATACAGTATAGTATTATGGTAAAAACTGGGTTCAACAATAAGTCAATCCTTAAAGGCTAATGCTATGTGGACAGCCTAAATGCAACCTTTTGAAAGAAATGATGTCATAACCCCACTTCATACCTTTCGATCCCAATGATGACAGATTACATGATTGTGTTTGTGTTACAGACGCTGGTCAACTATAGCAAAACCTTTATAAATGGTATAACTTCAATGAACAGGCAAGGCTGATGAAAAATGCAATTGTCGTGAAAAGAGAAAAGCAAAAAAAACCCTCATTATTAGACTAAATAATCTAAGGCCAAAAGGTTTTTTTCACTATGTTGAACTGTCAACAATACTGAATGGACTTTACTTATTGCGCTTTTTTATCTTATCAAAATACTCAAAGCGCTTTACAACAATCTGTGCCCTCATTCATACAGCACTCTCCTAGATCTCTACAATGCTGAACAAATCATTTTAAAGAGACTAATAAGTGCTTTAGATCACATTCATACAATGATGGGACACACATTGGAGGCAATGAGGGGTTCAGTGTTTTGCCCAGGGACATTTCGGCAGTTGACTGCTGGTGGATTCAAACCCCCAACGCTTGCATAGGAGGACAACTGCTCTAACCACTCAGCCACAGCTGTCCACAAATACGAAAACAAAGTTTACAGAAAAAGGTCCACAAATTTACTAGACATTTCTTTGCATAGGGTTTGCCACAGTGACTGAAGACGCACAAAAGATTTAGCAATTGTTTTCCACCAGCACCCTTCGTCATGCAACCTGGGTTCGAGCCTACAATCTCAGGGTAGCAAGACCGCAGCACTGACCACCAAGGTACCACATCCCCTAACGATTTAAATCAAGTTTCCATTTGGCAATCAGAACTGAAGAAGCCTTTTGGATGAAAGTAAAACAGCATTAAGGGCCAAGAAAGAAGTTCAGCTCCCTTTTATTTAACCACTTGGGATTGTCAGATCCAGTCCATTCCTGGTGGTATAACGTATTCAATGACAGAATGACTTAGAACCCTAAATTAATGCAGCAAGTTTACTTTTGAGTTATGATCAGGGTCAGAGGGTGGAGTATCAAAGCAGAAGACACTATCCACAGTTAAAATAAAGCTACGGCTTCCGTGTAGTCATTTTTTTAGGGAGAAGAATTACAGAAATTAAAAATTTTCCTGTAATCTTCCCATGTGAAAAAGGCCCCATTAACACAATTGTACTCTGGATTATGGTTGCATAATTTAAGATAAAATCATCTTTGAAATGTTTGGTTATTATTCGATTAGTTTGTGAGTGCCTTATAGTTTCATGAAATTGATTAGGGGATGAAAAGTGGGTAGCAAGATTGGCTGTGTAATCATGCCTACATAAGTACACAAGATGGTAAATGGACTGTACTTATAGCACTTTTCTATCTAATCAAGATACTCAAAGCACTTTACGACACAATCTTTGCCCTCATTTACACATTCATACAGCACTCTACTAGATATATACAAAGCTAATCTGAATCTATAGAGACTACTGGTAATCAGTGCCTTCATTCATTCATTCAACCTTTATTTATACAAGTTAGTCTCAATGAGACCCTGGGACTCATTTACAAGAGAGACCTGTTTTTTAACAAAGAATTACGACAACAGTAGACAAAAGACATTCATAAAAGAAAGCATACAACTGAGAATAAATGAAAGAAAACAAAAGAAAAAAACAGCTACATTGTAAAGCGATGTAGAATACTACTAAGTAAAATACTAAAAACAAGAACACTGCATTGGTTTTTGCCATGAACTTAACTTAACAGATGTTTTAAACCACTTAGAGAGGTCAAGGTTGAGAGCTTCAGATCTTTTGCAAGGTATTCCAGGAAACTGGAGCGGAGTAGGAGAAGGCCCTTTTGCCTAATTCAGTCTGCACTGAGAGAACACTGCATGCAATAATATCATGAGAGTGCACAATGTAGCTGCACTCACGCAGTGATATTCCAGTGATATGTGAGGTTAATGATGACCAGTTAACCAGTGAATACAAAGTCAAAGTTTCTTGGTCATTCGGTGGAACGAAATTGTGTATACAGGGTCCCAGTTTCATCCATACAGGGTGCAGTGATGGGTACGGTAGTTACAGCCAGTTATGAATCTTAGTGCGCCATGATAGACAGCGTCCAACATCTGCAAGGTGCTTGAGGAGCGTTCATGTAAATGTCACCATAGTCTTGAATTTCCCATCTGTGGGACAATTAAGGCTGTTTCTATTCTATACTAGTCATGGAGGGAAGGAAAGTTGCAGCTACAAAACATTTCCTAGCATTCAGAGTTAGACAGGATCTATTTCTGAAAAAGAAACCCAATTTAACTTTCAGTTTCCTTATTAGGTTTTCCCACGTGAAGCTTAAGAGAGATGTGAATCGACCAAGATACCCAAGTATTTTTAGGAATCAACAAACTCAATAGGAACACCATTCCAAGATAAAAATTGAGGGAAGAACTGCTGGGACCAACTTCCTGTTTGAAAACATCCCATTGGTTTTGTTGGCATTCAACAATGGGAGACACACATATCGGAGGCAATGAGGGGTTCAGTGTCTTGCCCAGGGCTGGTGGAATTGAACCCCCAACTCTCCCATTGGAGGACAACTGCTCTAGCCACTCAGCCACAGCTGCCCAAGAAGAGCAACCAACAGTTTGATCAGCTGTGAAAAAGACATGTCTTTAGTCTTTCATGTGTAGTACTTGGTTTCACATGCAATGCAAGTAATTTTTATGTTTTATATTTAAAACAAATCATAGCAAAATGGTATAATTTATTAAAAATCTGAAACCAGATGTACACATTACAAATCCTACTTTTGGCTCCATATATTTACCAGTTTTAGTCTAGATTTTGTTCAACCCAGGAATAGCCCCATTAAATGAGCTCCAGATTGATGTCAATAAGATCAGCATAAGCTTGTGGGTGTCTTGCACACCTATACAGCAATATATCATTCAACTTTCCTTTCATCTATTTTCTGATTTAAAACCAGATACAGCACCGTTTCAAAGCTTTAAAATAAAAAATAATAACACCACAGCTGGAAGCTCTTTGACTTGCAATCTAACAGCTCCTGGTGTAGTAAATTTAACAATTTTGATTCTAACAATACTTCAAATGACTAGAGCCGAGCAGCAATTTTATACAGTTTCTTACACAAATCATATACACCTGTACAGTACAACAAAATATTATCATCAACTTTATTTTACAATAGTGTGTTTAGTTTGTTTTGTTTTTTATGACCACGTCCTTCAATGCTAGCCAGAGATATTTATTTACCTTCACTTTAGCTAGTCCATTGGATCAATTGTAGCATACTGACAGTGAAGTTAAGCTTGTTTGTGACCATAGTGTTCCTCGTTCAATCCTTTAAAATTAAATAATGAGGAAAGTAAGTGATATTTAAGTTTATAATGCCATTTTTGGAAGGGCAGTAGGGAAAATGGATAATGTTCAGGTGTGGTATTGAAAATACCATCGTGGGACTTAGTGAATGACTTACTGGTGTGATATTTTGAGGTACTCTTAGCAATATGTTACTACTAGCCACCAGGGAGGAATGGTGCTTATCAAAATTACAGTTACATTATTGCTTTGGTTTTGCATATTTTATACAAAGTGTACCAACTCAATTTTTGGTATACAGTATGTAGATAGGGTGATAAGGAGATTTGGAAAAATTGTGACATAGCAGACTACTATTGCTTTGTGACCTAGAAACCAAAACAATAAAGCAGCTTTAATACATTTCTATCTTACTTGATCTAAATCCTGTTATATTAAACTTTTATCTGTGCTTCAATGCTTGATAACTGTTACCAAGCGCTAATTGTTTTGGGAAACTTTTGCCCCGCAAAAAAAGGTTCTCTACATAATACGTCCCAAATGTCTAAATTTTCGCTATCTAGTGGAACAGCATAGGTATTTTAGTCTTTTTGTTGAATTATCCATCCATTATCTTTACCCACTTCTTTCTTTTCAAGTCACGGGAGTCACTGGTGCCCATGGCCAGCTATCACTTTGCAAGAGGCGGTGGACACACAGAGCAGGTCTTCAGTCCATCACAGGGACACAGAGACAAATGAGACAACCATTCACACTCTCTCACACACCTAGAGACAATTTAGAGTTACCATTCAGCCTAATATGCATGTTTTTGGTCTGTGGGAGGAAACCACTGTACATGGAGAAAACCCACGCATGCACAGAGAGAACATATAAACTCCACCCAGAAAGGTCCCAGGCTGGGATTTGAACCAGCGACCTTCTCGCTGAGAGGCAACAACTCTACCAACTGAGCCACTGTGCCACTTGTTGGATTATGTAAACAAAAAACATACATCAGTATCAGTTGTAGACAGAGGCTAAATTTACTGCATAAGACAAATGTGGATTAAATACTTGCCCGAGCAAACATAAATGTTTACACGCTCATCCGATTTTATGTATACTAGGTTATTGAAGTTCACGGCGCAGGCCATTTCATGAGAAAAGAATCATGTTCAAAGAACTATAACATCTTTCTGCTCAGAAACACATCCATCAGACAGGGCTTGTTTACTGGGCTTTGAAGACCACCATTTCACACTTATTGACAGACAATTGGACTGAATACAGGAAGGTAAGTGAAAAGATAAAAAAACAACTCTACATTCTCTTTTATCACAAGACCATAGATTCATCCCTGAACATCACCCCCAGATGTCATCAAGGGCAAGTGAAATGGATCTTACATCCTTCATTCTGACCAGACATCCTGACCACGCTCAGATGGCACAGTAGTGCGTCTGAATCCTCCACTGACCTGTGTTACATTTACATGGACGGCTCAGGGGAAAGAGACACCAACAGACAGGATGGTTGCGCTTTTTGTTTTCTGGTCACGTTCCTCTCGCGGTCTCCGGGGCTGCCATCAGAGAGTCTCTGCCGACCCGGGTGCCAGGCAGGCACACAAGTCACCGTGAGCCAACGGATGCTCACAGTGCTTATTAAAAAAAAAAAACTGTATCCAATGATCCTGCAGAGACACTCTTGTATGATATGAGTGAGGACGGTTTGTTCATTTTCCCCACACAAATCCAGCATTTGAAAGAAAGAGCATAAAACTGCCCACTTGCAACAAGATAATCTACAAATATAAATATAACATTGGAGCACATATTTCGAATAAGGTCCACTACTGAGGCCTAAATTTATCAAGGTGTGGACTATAGTAGACACCTGAAAGTGTGCTATCAATCACCTAGCTGTCAAAGAGCAATAACCACCTGTATTGTACTGTTCTCTTGAAGGGGTGAACTTGAAAAGAAACAGTGATTACCGGTAAGTCAAATTTAGAGCCACCTACAAGGTAGGTCAGAAAGGGCTCCCTATAGGGGCCAAGATGGGATAGAGGCAGGGTAGCCGACTTGGGACCAGAAAGTTGCGGTTCAACTCCTAGCCATTCCCACATGTTGTGGTGTTTCTGAGCAAGACACTTAATCCTTAATTGCTCACCAGGGCACTTACATAGTTGCCCATTGCTCCACCTGGGTGTATACCAGGTGTGATGGGTTAAATGCAAAACTAATTTCGCCATTGTATGGGAACATACAATGATAGCAATCTCAGACTTTCCTTCCCTTCCTTCCCCCTAAGAGATCAGCTACACAGTCCATACATTCAGCAAACTGTGATGCATTTTGTGTTCTGACAGTTATTTATTAAAATTACCACAGACTTCTTTAGCTAGTTTGGGTTTTTGGATAACACATGCCAATGTTTCCTTTCTGGGCGCAACAGTGAGCACAATTTGGTTCATTGCTTTTTCCCTTTTTGGACCACTTTGGTTGGTCTTGACCACTACAGAAAGGGTACAGCCATCAGAAGAGGCAGTTTTACTAAACATACTTGACTCTTTCTGTTTCCAATACATTAATCAAGGTTGGCGCGTTCACTTCAAATATATTTTTACCATTACAGTAATTATCACATCAGCTCCCAGTGGTTGTATTCTTAAACCTAGCCCAGAGATCTGCAACCATTACAATTAAAAGAGACATTTCTGTTCCTTCACTCACATAATAAAACTTGTCCAAAGCCACAAAACATAACCGAAGTTTGAAATAAAAACAACACACCTCATTAAGTGTTTTAAAAATTTTTTTAAACTATTGCTTTTTAAATGAAAAAAACTCAAGATCTGTAAAATAACAACTGACATTTATTGGCAGTTTTACATGTTAGGCCAAAATTTTTTTTAACTAAAACGCTGAACCATATCAATACATGTCTAAAATATAATTGCATATCTAATTAGCATCATAATAAATTATGAGGATAAACAAAAAGCCAGTTATTGACTGTTTATTTGTGGCAGTTTCTTGTAATAAAAGCAGAAGCCTTTATTCAAAGACTATAGCAATTTAATAATAATATAGTAATTTGCAACGTGCATAAAAAATATTTCTGGGATCCTGGAAATAATCCAAATTAGAGACCTACCATGGGCAATATGGTAATTTATGAAATTTTACTGAAAATTTGCCTTTTGGCAATGCTTAATGAACTATCACGGCGGCAGCAAAACAGTGAAAATAGTTTCTCTTTGGCCCCATGAATGATAGTTCTAGATCATGTAGTTATTATAAATACACTACAGGTATACAATGTAAAAGGCCAGTAATTTCCTACTTGTCCTAAAATTTTCCTCCAATTATCTAAAGAAACAAATAAGGGCAGCATCGTGGCACAGTTGGTAGAACTCGTCTCAGCGAGCAGGTCACCCCAGTTCAAATCCTGGCTGGAAACCTTTCTATGTGGAGTATTGTATGTTCTCTCCGTGAATGCGTGTTTTTCCCCCTGGGTACTCCGGTTTCCTCCCACAGACTAAAAACATGCATGTTAGGCTGATTGGTAACTAAGTTATCCCTAGGTGTGAGTGAGTGACAGAGTGAATGGCTGTTTGTCTCGTTTGTCTCTATTTGTCCCTGTGATGGACTGGAGACCTGTCTAGGTTGTCCCCTGCCTCTTGTAGTGATGGCTGGTCATGGGCACCAGTGGATGGATGGATGGATGGATGGATGGATGGATGGATGGATGGATGGATGGATGGATGGATAGACAAACAGTATGTTAACTTGTTTTCTGTGGCAGTTTGATCACAAGGTTTTGTTTGGTTTTATTTTAGGGTTCTCACTTTCGTTTTTCAAGGTTCCAAAGGAAATTTTGCAAGACTAAAATTGCCATAGCTGTGTTGGTTCTTCACCAGTCCAGACAAACTTGGTGTCAATCTCTATTTTTTCAAGCTCTATCCATTGCACATATATAAAAGAACAATTTGTGGACTACAAACTTTTTTTTCTTTTTTAATTTTTATTTCAAACCTACTTTGGGGGTACTTACTCGATACTTGGGGGGATTGTTACATGGTAAACACAGGGTAACTAACTATAGGGTACATATTGGGGTACCTACATGATTCATATGGGGTACTTACTAAAATACCTATGGAAACTAGACCATTTTATGTAGTAACCAGTGGCAATTTTAGCCTCTTTTGTGGGGTACTCAAGCACTCCTAAATTTTAATTCAGCACTCCTGAAAAATAAAGTTAAAAGAAAGTCAGTACTGTAATACTTGGTTTATTTACGTAATGACTTTAATTGCTGCATGTCCAGCCCCTGAGCTGCTGGCTTTCAGTAACTGTGGCCCCCTGAGCAGTTTAGTTGATTAGTCCTGCTTTAGAGGGTGGGATACAGTTTATTCCATTTCCAAAACCTAAACTGAGTCTGGAAAAATGTAAAAGATGGCTAAAGCCCTGCGGACGACCTCATGATCATTCGAATACAACAGTGATAAACAAGAAGTACAACATGTTCATCAGTATGAAGGTAACTGCAGGCAAATCCTCCATTTTCTGTCATAATTGCATTGCATGCTTAATGGTTAAATTAAAGGTTAATGCTTAAAGCTAGTTTTACTTTGTTTTGCATTTTGCATGTAGTTGCATCTTCTGGTTGCATACGTTTAGTCTTTGTTATGATAAGCACCTTGATAACAGTTTATCTGTTTTAACTGTGCTCTATAAATAAAGTTGACTTGACTTGACTTGACATGATCAGTTAAAAATAAACTGATTTTGTACAAAGCATTTATTAGGTTGTGTAATGTAAAGCAGAGCGCTACGTCTGTAGCATCTTAGCTAGCACATCTGCATTGTTTTCGTACCGCTAGTGCTTAATGTAATTTTAGTTTAACATTTTTCTTAGCTCATAGCTTAGATCTTATTACCGTTTCTCTTTGACATTTTATACTTTTGTTTGATATAACAATTTCATTCCATCACATGTGGCACGTATGACAAATAAAGAGATTTTGACTTTGACTGTAATGAACGCCGCTAGCTTAGCGCTACTTCTTGTTGTGCCAAGCTCTCTAAAATAGTTATTGAATCAAGTGTTTACTTATGTAGGTAAACATAGATGTTTAACAACCTGTTAAAAGACACCAGAATGTAGGAAATGGCATCTACTTTTTTCAAAACTTTCTGAGGGAGGACCCCCAGACCTAGGCCTGTCACGATAACAAATTTTGCTGGGCAATTAACTGTCTCACAAATTATTGCGATAAACGATAAAATTGTTTGAAATTTGACAATAATTAGGAATTATTGCCAAATTTAAGAAGAAATGTTGATTTGTATTGGGTGCAGTACCTTTTTTGACCACCAGATGGCAGTATAAACTGTTTGAACCAAAGGATGGATAGTGGAGGAGCGAGCAGCGTGTCTCTAAGAAAATGGGAGGGAGGCCCCTTGATGTGACATGGGCTGTCTCTTGTTCCTTTTTTTGGCTCTCAAAATGGCGAATGCTCTGTGTAGCTTGAGTTCTTTAGCATAGCAATTTTCACACAAAGTTTTCAACAATCCATGAACAAGTTCTCTGCTTTTTTTTTTTTTTTTTTTTTCCCCAGAGGAAAAATTTTTTTACATGAAGGCACGGGTTTCTACCGTGAATTTTGGAGCTTTGACAAGACGGAGGATTTTTCCCAAGGTCTGCCTGTTAGCTTAACTCATAGCTTAGCTGCTTGTAACGACCCAAAAACGCGATTTTGGATGGTTAAAGCGGATTTTAAAGTGAAAAGAGAAAGGGAGGGTTCAGTGAAGATCACCGGAATTGAGTCTTTGTCATCCAGTGTCTTCGGCAGAAAGAGAGAGACACGAAGAAATGATAAAGCCGATAAATGAAAATGAAGTTGAAAATTTTCATTTATTCGATTTATTTATTTGTTTATTGCAAAAGGCCTACCCAAACTCCACCACCATTATTTGAGCGTTTACAGCTACTAATCTGTGTAACACTATTACTATGGCGATAAATATAGAAACATTCATATTTAACATTTAATCTGTCTATATTCCAGATCCTGAAATGTGACATGCAGATTTTCTGAATAAAGAGAACAAACGTTCAGATTTAACAGATTTTGATTAATCATTTTTATATTCACATTGAATATATACGCCAGTATATAAGATAAGATAGAACTTTATTGATCTCGCTGGAAATTGTTGTAATAATAAATGTTGTAGGAAATACTATACAGGTGGTCCTCGAGTTGCGAACGGGTTCCGGACCTAAGGACCGTTCGTAGGTCGATCCGTTCGTAGCTCGAA
>JARVGS010000835.1:11031696-11042315 GCA_031762315.1 Hypsolebias antenori | reverse complement strand
TCCCTGTGTCCATTACATCTTAAACAAACCCAAAGCAAATTCTAATAAAGTTTTATTTATACATCAAGTGGAGCATTAAGGCCAGCCATAATGCTCTGCTTGTGAAAGTAAATCTGATGGGCATCACCTCAACACTCAGACAATAATTCTGAGTGCCACAATGCCGAACAGGACAAAGGGAAAAATAAATAAATAGAAGAAATTAAGCCCAGGTTACTTATTCAAACAAATTCTACACAATAAAATTCCTTACTATAATTTTTGTTATCCCACTCCTAATCATTGATGTCAGTTATTTTCTTTTGTTGCTCACAAACATTGTTCTCTCTCCAAAATATTCAACAAACAACCAAACTAAATTGTATTTTTTATTATTATTATTATTATTTTTTTTACCCTTTCTCTTTTCTCGTTGAAAGGCAGGACACCCAAAGTGGTTTTGAATTACGCCGAAACAGCACACAATAGATCCAAACAACCAGGGGGCTGATTAAATTGTTTAGCTTGTCAAGTATTTAGGATTACTTTATCCTCTAAAAGTGAGCCTGGAACCCTGGCTGATTAAGGACGGGGGCTTCTGCAAGCTTTTAATCAGAGACACAAAGGCACGAGAACATTTGTCATTGCCGAGTGAATAAGAAGTGCAACGTGTAATCAGAAAAGTTTGGGAAATGGGTCTGATTTAAAGACATGGCACCAAAATAACAGCCGTGAGCGGTTTTGTTTCATATTTGTATCAAAATGTGAAAAATGCTGCTTCACGACAGTTTAAATCACAATGGAATAGAACAAAAGCTGAATTTGAAGCTCCTCCACAGCATGTGGGCTCTTAAGCTTTGTTTGGGAAGGCAAATCGAGTATTGACCCTGATCTTATCTTCTTTCTGGGAGATATGTAAACCAAGCAACATGGGTAATTCAGTGATTTATCGCCTAATCTGAAAAAGATTGGAGAGATTCGTGTGAAGCAACTGGGACATTTGGCACAACCAGCTGCCAAAACAGAGAAACAGGAGGTTCAGATTTCAGCACACAAGGAGCAGAAGGTGTCCCTGGTGGTGGTGCCATCCCATTGCTATACTGGAAACAGGAGCCTGTTCAGAACTGGATCCAATCCATCCTGATGCATGCTCAATAATCCAGGTAGAAAAATCTAACAAAGTTAAGTCAAGTCCTCTGGATGGACTTAAAAAAAAAGTTGAAACATATCCAAAAGACGTCAGTCTGAGGAGCTGCAATGAACTCCATCCATGCATCCTTCCATTATTTTCCGCTTGTTTTGAAGTCATGTCGTGGGAGCAGCAGCTTGAGCAGGGAGGCCCAGTCATCTCTTTCCACAGCCACCTCTTCCAGCTCTTCTGAGGGGAGCCCAAGGCGTTCCCAGGCCAACCGAGAGACGTAGTCTCTCCAGCATGTCCTGGGTCTTCCCCAGGGTCTCCTTCCAGTCGGACATTCCCGACGCACCTCCCTAGGGAGCCTAGGGGGCATCCTTACCAGATGCACGAACCACTTCAAGTGGCTCCTTTCGATGTGGAGGAGCAGAGGTTCTTTATCTATATCTATATCTATCTATATCTATCTATATAGCTTTCTATATCTTTCTATACCTATCTATATATCTTTCTATACCTTTCTATACCTATCTATATATCTTTCTATATCTTTCTATACCTATCTGTATATCTTTCTATACCTATCTATACCTATCTATACCTATCTATACCTTTCTATACCTTTCTATACCTTTCTATATCTATCTATATCTATCTATATCTATCTATATCTATCTATATCTATATCTATCTATATACAGGTATATATACATTATACAGTATATCTTTCTATATATATCTATATCTAACTATATCTAACTATATTAACCTATATCTTTCTATATCTATATCATCTATATCTATCTATATCTATCTATATCTATCTATGTCTATCTATGTCTATCTATATCTTTCTATATCTATCTATATCTATCTATATCTTTCTACATATCTAAGAGTGATAGGGTGAGAAGTCCAGAAGAGTCCAGCCACCCTGTGAAGGAAACTCATTTCAACCTCCTGTATCTGCGATCTCATTCTTTCAGTCACTACCCAGAGCTCATGACCATAGGTGAGGGTAGGAACATAGACTCGCCAGTAAACCGAGAGCTTTGCCTTACAGCTCAGCTCCGTCTTTACCACAATGGATTGGTACAGCGTCTGTAGTACTACAGACGCTGTACCAATCCAGCTGCCAATCTCACGCTCCATTCTTTCCTCACTCATGAACAAAACCTCAAGATACTTGAAATCCCCCACTATGTAATAAACTCAGCCTTATAAAAAGCACCTTCTCATAGGGAATCAACCAGTTTGTTGTTGACAGCCAAAACTACGGTACCTGTTCACATGATAAAGGAGGACCATCAGTCTAACGGCTGATCGTTAGTGTCCTTATGGCTGCTTGCTGTTCACAGAGAGATGAATGATGCAAGCAATAACAGCATTGTAAGAGGGTGACAAGTGGACATGGAGGCTTCTGTACCCCTGACACAGGGGGCAGAGGCCTCCATGTCCAATTAGGAGGGGTGGGGGCGGGGGTTCCTCCCCCAGAAAACTTTGAACGGGCTACGGAAAAACCAGAGACCCCAGTTTGAGAATCACTGGCATGACTCATGCAAAAAAAAATCATGGATTTTACTGGCTGGTTTAAGAGTCTCATTTATTCCATATTTATTCAATGTTTATTCAATATTTTGGTGAATTTAAGGTTCGAAACCTAAGCTTCCTTACAAACTCGTAATTATGTTTTTTTTTTTTTTTCCAAGGGGTGCCAAGTCATAATTTAGGGGTGATTGAGCACCCCCAAAAAGAGTCTAAAATCAGCACTGGGTACAAAAACATAAACATAATTTCATCTCACGACTGCAACAATGAGAGTAAATATAATGTTGTATTCCATCACGAGCTTCCATTTGAGGTCATGGGGAATTCAGCTTGAGTAGTATCTTGTAGTCTTACAAAGTTTAAATAAGCCTTGAGATTATTAATAAGAACTGAAGTCAATACCACATTCTACTAAGGAATATCAACTTGTGTTATTTTGGGTGTCCATTACCAAAATACCTCATGAATTGATACTTTGTAGACAAATTTAAATACTATCATGTGGCCATATCAATGAGCTAAAAACCAGCAGAATGTGTCCCTGGGGAAAAATTACTTCCACCCCAATGAACCTGTATTGGAGATGCCTGCGGCTCTGATCACTGCTGACAGGCAATATGATTAATCCAATGAAGAACCTTGGTGGTGACCTGTCCTGCCCCATAACATCAAATAAGTAAAAAACTAACTGGGTCCAGAAATCTATTTTGAATTCATCCATTCATTATCTTTACTCGTGTCTTCCTTCCCAGGTTACAGGAGTCACTGGTGTCCATATCCAGCAGTCACTGTGCAAGAGGCGGGGGACACCCTGGACAGGTGGCAAGTCCATCACAGGGACACAGAGACAAACAAGACAACCATTTACAGACTCACTCACACCTTGGGACAATTGAGAGTTAGCATTTAGCATAGCATGCATGCTTTTGGTCTACAAGAGAAAACTGGAGTACATGGAGAAGACCTACACGCACGGATGCCAGGTTGGGATTTGATCCGATAACCATCTCACTGAAAGTCAACAACTCTATCAACTGTGCCAAACTCCATTTAAAATTTCCAAAATAATTATGAAAAAACAAGCAATGAAACAATAAGCTAAGTATTTAAGTTGTTTTTTTCTTTCAGCTGCTCCCTTTCAAAGGGGTCATCACAGCGTACAAACTCAAATTAAACTTGACAATCGTATGCCGGATGGCCTTCCTGACAACCTCAGGACATTGAGTCCTGTGGCACTAACCACCAAGCGACTGTGGTCTAGCTAAATATTTAAGGAATTTCTGATAGATCTGATAAATGCATAATTTAGTACTGTATAGACTTCTCTTGCCAGCTGGGTAACTTTGGCGCCAGAAAGACGGCTGGATCATTCTATCATTACTGATTCTGATGTGGAAAAGAACAGAATGTCAAGTGAGACCGATCAAACTCTTGTCCATGAATCTGCAACCAAGAAAATATATCAGGTATCTGACTCGAGTTGATGTATCAGAAGAAAGTGGCCCATGGCTCGGACAAAGGTATTAAATTTTGGCTACTTTTGGTAACCGAGTTCTACACCGCTACCTTAAAAGATTGTATACATCCACTGTCTTTCATGACAAAGTTTCAAACAAAGATCTTGAGTATGTCGGAAATGACTCTCAGTTACTACCACACCAAATTATCTTAGCACAATATCTATAAAATTGAGAGTTATAGCCATTTTTTTGCATTTGTTTAAGCCGTTTAGCTGTGGTAGCCATCTTGGATTAGGTTGACTCTGAATCAGTCATCTTCTGATGGTTTCGTTAAAATTCAATGGTTCATGAGAAATTTTGCCAACAGAGATACACAAATACAGAAAGAGATGCAGACTGGCATTACAAAAACTATCAAAATAAGCTAAGTTAAACTTGTTTGGCTGGGCAAATTAGAACCCCAGGCTCCTTTTTACCAGAATAAAACAAACTCTCCTTCAGCAACCAGATCTGAGAAATGAGACACTGGAGGTAAATATTAACCATGTGGGAAAATGAAATAAAAGACAAGATTTTTGAATATTGCCGTGGAACCCAAATTTTTTTCACCCACATTCTCCTGCAAGAAGAAAATGTTTCTGTCTGATCTGGTGTAGGGGAGGTGCAGCAGAGGTTGAGGAATATAATCTATTTCCTAACTAGAAACTAAGGCTAAAGTATGAGCAAGTAAAAGCTCCACTGAGCTCAGGGCTATACCCGGAAGGTGGGCACAATTAGCACAGACGGCATGCATGCACACACACAATGATTAGGCCCACCCTGCATGGGAACAACAATTAACTGCAAATAGACCCCCGTTTCCCTCTTCCCAGGCCTCCCCCTTCTGGGTCTTCATCTCTTGCTCATGTCAGTCCTTTGGTTACATTTTGTCTCGATTATCATCTTTTGTGCTTCAGATTTCACTTTTTCCCCCAGTAAAACCAGATTGTGAGTCTTCAACATTAGTTTAAAGAAGAGATTATCACGCCCCTATTGTTAAAAATAGTGTTTACTAAAAAGTATGTCTATGTGTTTGATTCGCAATGTTGTTTGGACACTGCACACTTGTACATGTACCTTTTATCTTTTAACATTGTGACAAGACGTCTTGGTTATGCCATTTTCCTTTACTTCTATGGTCAGTTTTTGGATTATTTTCCCTGCGCACCTAGTTCCTATTGCTAATCAGCACAACTTTATTGTCTTATGCAATTGCCTGTGTGTACATGTGTGTAAACAACACATGGAAGAAAACTTGGAGAGGTGGAGGTATGCAACTGAAAGAAGAGGAATGAAAGTCAGCCGTAGTAAGACAGAGTACCGGTACATGTGTGTGAATGAGAGGGAGGCCAGTGGAACAGTGAGGCTACAAGGAGCAGAGGTCACAAAGGTGCAGGACTTCAAGGACTTGGGGTCTACCATCCAGGAAAATGGGGAATGTGGGAAAGAGGTGAAAAAAAGAGTCCAGGCAGGATAGAGTGGATGTGGAAAAGTTTCAAGAGTGATTTGCGACAAAAGGGTGACAGCAAAGATCAAAGAAAATGTTTAAAAGACGGTGGTGAGACTAGCTATGGAGACAAAAAGACAAGAGAAAGGACTGGAAGTGGCAGAGGTACAGCACAGCTAGGCCTGTCACAATAAGCAATAAACCAATTAATCGCATGATAAATGAATATTATCAACCTCATTTTCATTTGTCGGCTTTTGCTCTTCACTGACCCCTCCCTTTCGCTTTAAAATCTGTTTTAACCATCCAAAATTGCATTTTTGTATCGCTAAAAGCAGCTAAGCTGAGAAGCTAAGCTACGAGCCTAGCTAACAGGCCGACTTCGGGAAAAAAAGAAAGAAAAAAAAACTATCTTGTCAAATCTCCGAAACTCAGTTGAAACCCGAGCCTTTGTGTGAAAAGTTGTTTTCCTCTGCAAAAAGAAGCTGAGAACTTGTTTACTGATTTTCTAGTAAAAGCTTTGTGTGAAAAATGCTATGCTAAAGAGCTCAAACCACACAGAGCGTCCACCATTTTGAGAACAAAATTAAAAGGAACGAGACAGCCCATGTCACGTCAAGGGATCTCCCTCCCATTTTTCTTAAAGAGACACGCTTCTTGCTCCCTCACTATCCATCCTTCGGTTCAAACAGTTTTATTCATTCAACCTTTATTTAGGCAGGTTAATTCCATTGAGCCTTGAGGACTCATTTATAAGAGAGAACTGGTTTCAACAAAGAACTTTATATACTATACATATATACTAAATATATATATATATATATATATATATATATATATATATGTATATGTATGCAAATATATATGTGCGTGTATGTATATGTATATATATATAAAGAACAAATAACTTATACTTTCATTTATATGTATGTTTCTTGCCTTAATAGTACCTTTTTGTTACATGAAGCGTTCTCATACATTGTCAAAAAACTGGCTAAGAACACTAGGTTTTCCTACTGTAGTTATAATGCATAGACCCCCTCGGTTAGAACTTTGCACAACAACACAAGCTGTTGTTTGAGAACTTTACAACTGATCTCAGAAGTATCAAAGTTAATGCTGAATAATCCAGGTTAAAAAAATCCAAGAAAGTTCAGTAAGGTTGTCTGGGTGGTTTATTTTGGAATCAAGATTACTGGACAGATTGTTGCGCATGAACTTTGAAGTTTTGAATCACTTTGGCTATTGCCTCAAAGGAGTCAACGGGGGAGAGGGCGGCCCCTAGAAACCATCTTATCACCAGCAAACTGGTTGGCCCACTATGTGTGTGTGCTGCATGTGGGACTGAAATTGTTGTGGCTCCTTGTACTGATTAAGTCCTTTGCATGAAGGATGAAACGTCTCAACAACAAAAAAAAGAAACCGTCCAGATGACCTGACTGAACTTTATTGGGTATATCAGAAGTAGTTATCTTGCAACTCAAAAACATGGTAACTTTGATTTCCAAAAATGGTGGCGTCGTTCGCGTACTATCAATGATGTTGTGGTGATGTCATTATTTAGATGCTATAAAATTCTTGACGTAGTTACGAAGGTAAGTTACTTGTTCTGATTGTGTTTTTCTCTTTGCCACATTCCTTTATCTTGCACCCTTCTCTTCATTCACTCAGCCATTCGCTGTCTTTTGCTTCTAGCCAGTTCATTTTTAATTTCTTAAACTTTTTTCTTCTCATTTTCCATCTATGCTTTTTGTCATAACGACAGAACACCATCTCGGTAAGCCAAAATGAAAAGAACATTGCTGACAGTGGTTTTTAGCCTTTTTAGAGAGCGAGAGGAAGCCTTTGGGTGTGCTTGTGTGTGTGATGCCAGAAACTGTCCAAGCAATTAAAAAAAAAAAAAAGTCTAAAAACAAAATCAATATTAAAAAAACTAAAACAATAGAATGTAATATTAGGGAACAAGACGGAATAGGAAAGATGTAAATGGCGTGGAGAAAAATTGTTCCAACATGAAGGAAGGCGTGAAAACAGCAGCGAGCAAGGGCCAAATTATAAAATGCTTCAGGGCAACTGTAGATCTAAAACCTGCTGAACTGAGAGAGCAGAAAGAAGACTCACTGAGCTGATGCAAACACTTTACACATTCATTTAGCCATGCATGCACTTGGAAATTGTTCTAAAAATCACTGCCCATTAAGAGCCGCTGAACCATACGAAGAAAATGCTTGATTCTGTTCCCTTTTGAGAACTAACACAGGGTTTTCTCTAACTGCCAGAAAGACCTTTAATTAACCAAGTGACTCAATTCATCAAGTGAAAATAAAGGTATTCTGGGGTCAATTTGCACACATTATCACTTCTCATTGGGCTTTTTACCAACTGGCAACCACACTTTCATTTGCTTAGCTTAGTATTTTTCTATACGTAATGTTAAGAAATCCATCCATCCATTGTCTTTACCCACGTCTTTTTTTCAGGTCATGAGGGCCACTGGTGCCCATATTCAGCAGGCACTGTGTGAGAGGTGGGGTGCACCCTGAACAGGTCTCAAGTCCATCACAGGGACACTTGGAGACAAACGAGAACCAATCATTCACTGTCTCACTCAGACATATAGGGACAATTTAGAGTTACCAATCAACCTAACTTGTGGTCTTTGGGAGGAAACCAGAGTAGCCAAAGAAAACCCACACATGCACCGAGAGAACATACAAACTCCACCCAGAAAGACACCCGGCCAGGATCTGATCCGGCGACCTTCTCGCAGAGAGGCGGCAGCTCTACTGTAGCGCCTTGCTTGATTAGGACAAGTTAGTCTTATCAGTCTGTGTATTTTTGGTCTGTGGGAGGAAACCGGTATACGAGGTAGTGGTGGTGCAGAGGTTAGAGAATGTGGGCCTGTGATTGGAAGATTGCCGGTTCAAGCCACGGTACAGACTACATCAAAAATGTGAGTGGGGTAGGTGAAGCTCCCACACCTGCTTCACTCTGGGCCCTTGAGAAAGGCCCTTAACCCCCACCATCTGCTCCTCTGGGTGTCCTAGATAGCAGCGCTCTGCTACACACAAAGAGCTGTGGTAGCTCAGTGGTCTGTGGTTGTGTCAGGAAGGACATCCGGCATAAAAAATAACTGCCAAGTCTTCGTGCGACTTAGTTCGCTGTGGAGAAGCCGAAAGAAGGGAAAAAAAAAGGAGAGGAAACCGGTATGCCCGGAGAAAACCTATGCATCCATGCATGGAGATAACATGCACACTCCCAGAAAGGTCTTGGGCCAGGATTCAATCCAGCAAAATTTTCATTGAGAGGTGACAGCTCCACCTGCGCCGCCAAGCCGACTTCTAAAGAAATCCCATACGTATTCCAATTCAACCGTTCCCCCTGCTGGCCCAATGTTTTGTGTCTTCATAAAATGGGTTATAAATGTCCCAATTCATAAATACTGAAAACATATTGCACAAGTACCAACAAGATTGGATTAATACACATATTCAAACCCAAATGAATACAGGGAAACACAATTACTTAAAAAAAGATTTAATCAAGATTATAAAAGGGAGCCTTTTTTCTTTAATCCACACATGATCCCATTTTTTATGCAGGTGCAGAATTCAACACACTCAACAAGAAATAGGCGTTTTAAATACTTTGAAAGATCTCACTGCTGATTTTGAATCCAATACTTGGAGGAGGCACTCAGCAAGGAAAGATAAGTGTACATGCAAATGAAGCACAGTATCAGTCATCTAAATTACATCTGTCCCCTATTTTATCTGCATCGCTCTCCATTTTCATCATTCTATCAGAGCCTTGGCTCTGAATTCCCTGGCTCATGCTAACTCTTTCACACAGGAAGCTGTTTTTAGCTGGTGTTCTTTCTTCACACAATCACTGAGCACCATGTTTGTGGGTGCGTGTATAGACAGTGGTGCTTGAATGTTTATGAAGCCTTTAGAGTTTTCCTTATTTCTGCATAAATATATGACCTGAAACATCTGATTTTCACACAAGTCCTGAAAGTACATAAAGAAAACAAATGAGACAAAAAATACTTGGTCATCTATTTATTGAGGAAAATGATCCAATATTACATATTTGTGAACTGCAAAAGTATGCGAATTGTGAACCTTACATATTTATTTATTGATAAAAATGCAAATTCAAAATATATTTTCTTTTCATTTAAGGATACTGTATTGGAGGCATGGAAATTGCTTAAGGGCCACTTTTCACATCAAGCCACATATTACCCATATCTTGCCTCCTTGCATCTCTATGCCGATGACACAGTTGTTTATTGTTAGGCTAAAACAGTTGCTAAGGTTTTCCAGCTTCTACAGTCTGCATTTGACATCATTCATTCAGACTTGTTTTGTCTCAAACTGGTGCTAAACACTAATAAAACCAAAGGGATGTTGTTTTCAAAATAAAAGTCGATGCCAACAGTCCTTCCTGTCTCATCCACGCATGGTGTTCCTATTGAGTTTGTGGATTCTTATAAACACGTAGTTGGAAATTTTGGTTGATGCACATGTCTCTAAAGTCTTGTGTCAAAAACTTTATAATGAAGCTGAAATTAAAACTGGGTTTCTTTTTCAGACATACAAAGTAGATCTTGCTCAACTCTGAACGCCAGGAAACACCCAAGTAACATTGACTTTCCTACCGGCCACTGACTATGGTGACATTATTTACGGTACATGAATGCTACAGCCAGCTACTTGCAGATGTTGGCTGCTGTCTACCATAGCACGCTAAGATTCATAACAGGTTGTAACTAAGGATGCACCGAGCCACATTTCTTACTTCCGATCTGATACCGTTCAGGTATATGAGGCTCAGCCAGCCACTAATATCCACTTTAAAGCAAGGAACAAAAAACATGTTTTGTGTTAGCAGGATTTAATTGTAACTTTGAAACTTATCCAACATTAATAAAAACTTACCTCAAGTTGCCTTTTTGGACATGCATGAATATATTTGTATACACTGTACTTGTCTAATCTTCTCTCTA
>JARVGS010000835.1:11020914-11031596 GCA_031762315.1 Hypsolebias antenori | reverse complement strand
ATCTTGTGTGCTGTTAAAGTTTGGGTGTTTCCTGAGCATGCATCAGGGTGTTTCCAGTTGTCAGGCTCAGAGTGTGTTCAATGTGTTTAACTCACACATTGTCAAAGACTGTAGTCTGAAGCCAACATGCATAACGGATCGGAAATATCGGCAGGATGGATCCGATAATCCGATATGTAAATTATGCTGGTATCGGAGGCCGATACTGGATCGGATCGACCCTATCCCTAGTTGTAACTACTGTACCCATCACTGCACTCTGTATTCATTGGTCAGTTTCTCATCATTAACTTCACCCAGAAGCTCACATGTACATTTTGTCTTTAAATCACTCCTTGGTCTGCTGCCTTCTTACATCTCCTCTTACATGTTGTGTCGTCAGTGCAGTTACAGCGTGCGCTTTCAAGACATTACCTGCAGCGTACCCTCAGTGCGGACTGAACTTGGCAAAAAGATATTTTCTTAGTTCCTACAACCTGGAACACCTAAAAATATCTGAAGCTGTCGACTTTGATTTCTTTATGGGATTTTAAAGAATTGATTAAGTTCAATAGAAAAATCAAAGCAAACATGTTCCTGTTTTTAGTATTTTACTTTGTTTTACAAAGCACCTTGATTTGCATTTGTTTTAGAACACTACTTTTTTTTGCATTTTATTGTTGTTTATTGTTGTCTGTACCTCATTTGTGGTTTTGTTTAAAACAGGTCTCTTGTAAATGAGTCCTAATGACTCAATGAGACAAACTTGTATAAATAAAAAGGTTGAATGAATTATAACAAAGTTACAATCAATTATAACTATAACTATACATTATAATATGATCTTTGCTTTTTATGAAATTAACTTCCCTTTCAAACCCTTCATGATCTACCATCATATCATCCACCCTGCACACACATTACACATACATTTCCTTGTGTAGCGTTGGCCATGTTGACATGTAAATGGACTGTACTTAGATAGCGCCTTTCTATCTTATCAAGATACAATCTGTACCCTAATTTACCCGTCCATACATCACTTTACTTTTATCTATACAAAGAACAATCAGTGCTTTAGCACATTCATACACCAATGGGACACACATCTGAGGCAACGAGGGGTTCAGTGTCTTGCCCAGGGACACTTCAGCATGTGACTGTTAAGTAAGTAAAACTTTTTTTCTATAGCACCTTCCACAGACATATGAATCACAAAGTGCTTCACAAAGGCAAGATAATTTAAAACAAAATAAAGAAATCAAGAACAAGGTTAAGTAAAAGCCAGTCTGAAAAAAAAAGTATTTTTAGTTGTTTCTTAAAAGAGTCTGTGGAGCCTGTGCAGCGCAGGGACAGTAGGAGGACGTTCCAGAGCCTCGGAGTCACCGCCCGAAAAGCGTGGTCTCCACGGATTTTAAAATGGGTTCAGGGTACAGACAATAACATTTGACAAAGACCTCAGAGTCCTAGATTGAGTTAACTGATCCAAAAGGACAAGAATATTTTTAGGAGCCTGGCTGTGGATAGCCTTGAAATTTAAACCCAAAAATTTAAAGTTAATCTTCAAGTGCACAGGAAGCCAGTGCAGGGAGGCAAGAACAGGAGTCACGTGTGCTCTTCTGTCAGTTTTTTGTACAGACTGAAGGCGAGCCAGGGAGGTTTTATTAAAACAAATAAAAAGACTATTACAACTGTCTAAGTGGGAGGAAACAAAAGCATGAACAACAATCTCTAGCTCGGTCTGTGACACAAAAGGTCTCAACTTAGAGATGTTCCTTAAATGATAAAAACAGTTCTGAACAAGAATTTTACAATGATTGTCGGAAGACCAGGAACTGTCAAAGATGACACCCAATTTGTGACACTAGTTTTCACAGTAGGAGCTAAAGACATGAGATGTTTAATTAAAGACATCTTATCGTCATGGGAAATAAGAGTTTCAATCTTATTTGCATTTAACTGCAGATAGTTGTTTTCCAGCCATGATTTGATTTCAGACAGACAGTTGTGGAGATCAGACAGTTTAAACATCTCAGAAGGTTGAAAAGAGCAATACAACTGAATGTCATCCGCATACAGATGATAAGACAATTTTTTATAGCGTTTTCAGGATAACCCCCAAAGGATATACACACAATAAAAAGAGGATTGGGTCCAAAACAGAACCTTGGGGTACCCCACAAGACAGTGGTGCACTAACTGAATAAACCTGATTCATAAAAACAGAAAAAGACCTTTCAGATAAGTAAGAAGTGAACCAGTTTAACACAGTGCCAGAGATGCCAAACAAGTCTCTCAGTCTGTTAATAAGAACAGTATGATCCACTATGTCGAACGCTGATGTTACGTCTAATAAAACTAACACAGAATAGTGTCAGCTGCCATCAGCATGTCACTTGAAATTTTTAATAACGCTGTCTCTGTAGAGTGCCATTTACGAAAACCAGATTGAAAGGTATCCATGATACCCTTTTCCTCCAAAAAGCGGTTCAGTTCAAAAAGCTATTGGTGGAACTGAACCCCCAACTCTTGCATTGGTGGACAACTCCTCTAACCACTCAGTCACAGCTGCCACATGTAGAATGCTTGAAATTAGAGAGTGCAAGTTGCTGTGGTAGAACTAATTTTTCCCGCCTTTTTAAGCTAAAAATGCTAACTGAGAGCTCACACTCACTTGCACATTCCAAGTTGATTAAAGAGTAAAATGTAAAGCCTTAAAGTCAAATTTTATAAACTTTTGCGCTCCTAAATAGCGTGTCTTTTCACTCACAAAAAAATTCTGTATCTAATCTATAAATCTGTAACCTATAGAAATCTATTCAGACTGATTCACGATCAAAGCGCTTTAGGAAACTGTCTTTTTTCCCCTTCTCTGATATTTTAATCAATGGAGCAGATGTATACCTACATTGGGAGTTATTCTGTTTGATTCAAGATGGCTGCCACCTAATCAATCTTACCAAACACATAAATCAAAGCCATTACGTAATTTTCTTTATATATTGTGCTAATCTTTGGTGTGATAGTAGCTAAAAGTCACTCCTAATACATACCAAGCACTCCAAGCACTAACGGACTGTACAACATATTTTTTATAAAGATTTGGAAGATGACAGACAGTATGAATACAAGTAGTTAAACCACTCAAGTGAGGATTATGATGCTGAGCCTGTTGTCAACTATTCTAACTTCTCTGACTTGATGAATCAACCTAAATGTATTCACCTATTCAGAACTGTACTGTCAAATGTGACATCCTCAAAGATTCCCACACCAAATATGTGGGACGAGTGATGATGATGAGGTCTTTATGCATCAGTAGGTGGTGTTAATCTGTGTAAAGGCGTGTTATCTTTGTTGCTGACTGCTGCCCAGCATGACTCTTCCTCTTTTCAGAACAATCAATGCGAAGTGTTGCAGAGAGCTGTCAGCTCACTTCAATGAGAACAAACTGAGTTCCTGTCCAAATAAGTTTTTTTTTTACCCCACAAAACAATCTTTTTATTTCTTTTTATAAACACTGCAAAAATATACTTTCAGAGGTGGAAGCGCAATATTATGGACTGTCCCAAAGACAAGACAGGCATCTGAGTAAATGGTTGGATTATTGATATCATCATGATTTTTATTATAATATGACAATGATGATACTTCAGTACGGTAGCCCCACACTCTTGCAATGTTCTTATCCCTGTTCTAAACTCTAAACGTCCTTAAAGAGTACAGCAAAAGAGAACAGATGGTCGACTGTGGTGAAAAGGGACCTGAACTTTAAGGTTCTCTCCATTTCTCGATGGTCTACGTTCCCACCCACGGTGCGAGTAGGAATAATAAATAAAGGTATTCATGTTCAACATAATGGTCTTTCCACCAGTTATTTAACAGACAACAAATGGTGTACCACAAGGCTCAGCCTTGGGACCCACCCTCTTCACAATCTATATAGGTAATGTAGGTCAGAGCATCCCTGATGCATCCTTAAATTTCTATGCTGATGACACAGTTGTTTATTGTCGAGCTAAAACAGTTGCTAAGGCTTTCCAGCTTTTGCAATCCGCTTTTGACATCATCCAGTCAGATTTGTTCCATCTCAAACTTGTCCTAAATGCTGATAAAACCAAAGGGATGCTTTTTTCAAACACGAAGTCGGTCCCAGCAGTTCTTCCTCTGATTTTATCCTCAAATGGTGTCCTTATTGAATTTGTTGATTCCTACAAATACAAAGTATTTGGGTATATTGGTCAACTCGCATTTCTCATTTAAGCTTCACGTGGAAAACTTAGTAAGAAAACTGAAAGTTAAACTGGGTTTCTTTTTCAGAAACAAATCCCGTCTAACTCTGAATGCTAGGAAACACCTTGTAACTGTGACTTTCCTTCCCTCCATTGACTACGGTGACATTATTTATATTAACACCCCTACAAGCACCCTGCAGATGTTGGATGCCATCTATCATGGTGCGCCAAGATTCATAACTGGCTATAACTACCGTACCCACCACTGCACCCTGTATTCACTGGTTAAGTGGACATCATTAACTTCACGCAGACTCTTCCACTGGTACGTTTTCATCTCTAAATCACTTCTTGGTCTGTTGCCTTCATACATCTCCTCCTACAAGTCACTGCATGAGTGCAGCTACAGCGTGCACTCTCAGGATATTATTACATGCAGTGTCCCCTCAGTGCAGACTGAACTAGGCAAAAAGGTCTTCTCCTACTCTGCTCCTGTTTCCTGGAATATCTTGCAAAAAGATCTGAAGCTCTCAACCTTGACCTCACTAAGTGGCTTTAAACTTCTGTTAAGTTCCTGGCAAGAACCAATGCAGACATGTTCCTGTTTTTAGTTTTATACACCGCATTCTAAACTGTTGAATAAAGTACACATTTAAGTACTATAGACCAAGGGTTAAAGTAAAACAATATCTTGAGTTGAAACAATACAGTTCACAAATCAAAGTAATACAGTCCAGGAAGTCAAGTAATAAGGTATATGAATCAAAGAAAGTTTGTAAGCTCAGTCATCCAGGTAGATAACAAAAAATGTTTAAATCACTGTCACCTGGACCAGTTTCTTGAAGTGAGAAAGGTTCACTTCAAGAAACTGGTCCAGACACACGATTTAACCATTTTTGTTATACAAAGTATGAATCAAAGTACAGTCCACTTATTGAAATACATAGTCTACAAGTTGAAGTCATACAGTCTATAAATCAAAGTATGTATAGTCAGTAAGTTAAAGTACAATCTATGAGTTGAAGAAATCCTGTCTAGAAATCAAACTAGAAATCTAAGTACTGGTAATACAGTCTATTGATTCATTCAACCTTTATTTATACAAGTTAGTCTCACTGAGCCTCGAGGACTCACTTACCTGTTTAAAATGAACCTGGATTAAAATAGTGCAATCTACAAATTTAGTTAATTCAGTCTACAGATTCATGTAATAAAGTTTAAAGATTTAAGTAGTACTGTATAATGCGCCATGTGTTGTCATTGTATGATCCCAGAAAACAGTGAAATGAGTCTGCATTTAACTCATCGCACCTGGAATACACCCAGGTGGAGCAGTGGGCAGCTATGTGGGTGCCTGCAGCAATTCAGGATTGGGTGACTTGCTCAATGACACGACATGTGGGAATGGCTGGGGATCAAACCTGGTACTTTTGGGTCCCAGGTTGGCTGCCCTACCTCTACCCTATCTTGGCCCCTGTATGGTCCTCGTATTGAGGTTATACAGTCTACAAGTTAAAACAATCAAACTGAAGTTTCACAGTCTACTAGTTGAAGTACCGTATATAGATTGAAGTAGTAGTCTACAGTATACTATTAAGTATTCACAAAAACTTTTTCCATGTTCATGAGCCTAACTTGAGTCAAAAAACAAATCTGACATAACCTAAAATCTGTTTTTTGTTTATTTGTTTGTTGCTTTTTGTTGTTGTATGAACAGAAGAATGAGTGTGTGTGCGTCTCTGGAACAGGAAGGGTTTTCCTCTGGGATTTTCTGCTGCCACTCTCATTATGCGTCTCGCCCGGCAGCCTCCTCTTCCTCCTCTTTCTGGTCTATAACGACCCAGAAACTCCATGTGGGTCAGATCATACGACGAGCCTTCCATTCCCTCTTCATATCAACCACTGCCCAGTCATTTCTTTTTCCCCTGAAGAAATCAACAGGTGGGGTTTTCACCTCCTTTCTCGTTCAGGGTTTGTTTCTCTCTCTCTCTCTCTCTCGGAGTCTTTTCTTGCTCTTTGTGTGCATCCACCCAACCTTTCTTCCTCTCATTCAGAGCCAGACTCTGCTCTCCCAGGAGTCTGTGGATCTGTTCCCACACACTCATTTTTATTGCCAGCACCTCACACACTTCTGAGAAAAGTTAGCAACACATCGGCTGCCTTTGCTGCCATCTTCTGCGAGGAACAGTTATTACGTGTTCACAAAGAGCTTCTGATTTTTACCTATGTTAATAGGAATTCTCAATGCTTAACTCCTCAGTTTTTAAATCCTAAAATAAGTTTTTTTTCTTCTTCAAGGCAAATCAGATCAGTTTCTTGACACCTTTAATAAAACTCAAAGGTAATCTATAGTTTTATTGTTGCCACTGTCTACAACCAAATTTCTCCCAAAGCATTGAATGAATTTAAATAAAACCTGCAGAAAGTAATTATTGGATGTCTCTTTAACTGAATATGCTTTAGAGTCAAACCTTATCAAGATGGCTGCCACAGCCAACTCATCTTAGAAAACCCAATGGGATGAACTCTGTTTGCAAAATATCTTGCAAACTCCTGAAAAGATATGAACTAACCTTGCAGAAAATGATTTAGTCATATACATTTACAACTAGGCCTGTGGCGATAAACAATAAATCAGTTAATTGCATGATGAACGAAAATTGTCAACCTCGTTTTCATTCATCGGCTTCATGGTTTCTTTCTTCCTGTCTCTTTCTACTGAAGACATTGCTCACCGCCGGTGCTCTTCACTGATCCCCCCCTTTCTCTTTTTCCTTAAGAATCTGTTTTAACCATCCGAAATTGGGTTTGTGGATCGTTAAAAGCAGCTAAGCTGAGAAGCTAAGCTAAGAGCTAAGCTAACAGGCCGACCTCGGGAACAAACTCCGTCTTGTCGAGCTTCAAAATTCACAGTTGAAACCCGTGCCTTCATGTTACAAGTTGTTTTTCTCCGCAAAAAGAAGCTGAGAACTTGTTTACTGATTTTTTTATTAATAGATTTGTGTGAAAAAATGCTATGCTAAAGAGCTCAAATCACCGAGCATACCATGTCACCATGTCAGCCCATGTCACATCAAGGGCCCTCCCTCCCATTTTTCTTAAAGAGACTCTGCTCAACTATCCATCCTTTGTCCTGATGCATGTTCAATAATCCAGGTAGAAAAATCTAAAAAAGACTAAAGAAGTCTTTCGGATGAAAGACGAAATGTTTCTATATATTTTTTTTGTTTTGTTTTGGTTTTTTGAATGTCCAGAGGACCAGAATTAACTTTTAGATGTCTATCCTTTGGTTCAAACAGTCTTACACTGCCATCAGGTGGTCAAATAAAGTACTACACTCCAAACAAATCAACATTTCTTCTAAAATTTGACAATTAATTATTGTTAAATTTCAAACAATGTTATCGTTTATCGCAATAGTTTCTGAAACAATTAATCGCCCAGCAAAATTTGTTATTGTGACAGGCCTATTTATAACTGAAAAGCATTTGGAGTCAATCCAGTGTAAGATGGCTGCCACAGCTAATCGATATTAGCCATAACAAAATAAGCTATAACTCTATCAAGCTTGCAGCTGCGCTAAAATTTGATGAGGTAGTAGCCGAGAGTCACTGACAACCCAGTGATGTTGCATGAGGTCACACATAGCCTTCTTAAAGGTTTGACCAAAATGTCTATAAATGTCTCTTTTCAGCATAAAATGGTCTAAAATAAGATATGGATAGCTTGTTTTTGTGCAGAGATTACAAATACAGCAGCTGCTTGGTTTCACCGTTACAGCTGGTGTGCCTTTTAAACTTGTTTATGAGCTGAAGTTAAATTTATGCAAAATTCAAAGCCTGCATTCCAGTCCATGAATGCTAATTATCCCGCCAGGATTCAATTAAGGCCAAAACCATTCCACACTAAATCCAAACCCCACAAAATCTTTTAACCTCTCATTTAGGTTAAACAGATTGCGAATAGCACCGCTTCGCAAGCTAATTTCAGTCAAAAAATGTGGAAACTTTATGATCTGTGCTACACATGTCTTTTGGAAACAATAAGCTGAGGTACAAGGAGGTGGGTGAGGTATCTGTGAAAAAAAGTTATAGAAGATTCATAGAAACCGTCCAGAGGATCTGACTTAACTATATTGTATTTTTTACCTGGATTATTGAGCATGAACTTTGATGTTCAACTCAGAGTTTATCTTAGTTGAATTAGGGCAAAACCTTTAAAGGGGACGAGTACTTATGCAATTATCCATACCATCCATTATCTTTACCCATTTTTTTCCTTTTTGGGTCGCAGGGATCACTGGTGTCCATATCCAGCAGTCACTATCCGAGAGACAGGGGACACCCTGGATAGGTCGCAAATCCGCCACAGAGTCGCATAAAGACAATGAGAAAAACACCCATTTGCACTGTCCTGATCCATGCTCAACAATCCAGGTAGATGAATCAACACATTTTAACAAAGTTTCAACAAAGAAGAATCCGTCCGGAGGATGCCTGACTCAGCCTTGTTAGAACCATTCACTCCCAGATGTTCGTCAATGTGTCTTGTCACCCTCCTTATAAATCCATTGTCTGTGTGTTTCTCCTTTGTCTGTGGATTGTGTTTCCAAGCCTGTCATGCTCTGTCTTCCTCTGAGTCTCCCGGCTTCTGTTATTTTGCAAGTTTTGCTGCCATGACAGTCTTTGTTTTTGACCTTTTGTCAATAGATTAGAAATTCCTTAATTTATTTTTGAGTTCCACACATCTGTCAGTAACTTGGGTTCAGCAAACCACAGAACATGATACTTAAAGGATTTATAAATACAGTTCAATAAAATCAAACGGACCACAGAACGTTTTCAGGTTCATAGAATGAGCTGAACGTAAGTAAAACAAAGCAGAGAGTGTCACCCACCATGTAGTAAAATGACATTCCTAGCTATCCTGAACATTTTTATTTAATTTTCTGAATTGCAGCATAATTAAATTAAATTAATTAAATCAGCACATTTAATTAAAACAGCATATTGTGCTGTTGTTTGGCGTATTGTTTTTGTACTATTCTTTCTTAGCGTATTTCTAGTTCACGTTTTTCTTAGTTCATATCTTAGATCTTGTTGTTTTTCTTTTTCATTTTATACTTTCGTTGGATGTAACTGGGACCCTGTGTACACAATGTCATTCCACCAAATGTACTACATGTGCGGCATATGAAATAAAGAACCTTCAGTCATTGAATCCTTGAATAATTTTCCTTGAATTAATTTTTTATTCAACTAAATTATTGCAAGCTTTGTTTCCCCACCAAAAAATTACCTCCAATCAAAAGTTTATCAAAATCAAAAGTTAGTCTTGGAGTTCCTCAAGGTTCAGTGATTGGACCAATACTTTTTACCTTGTACATGCTTCCATTAGGTAATGTTATTAAACAACATGGGATACATTTTCATTGTTATGCTGATGATGACACACAATTATATTCGTCAATGAAACCCAATGAATCCAATCAGCTACGCAGACTATACAAGCATGTCTTAAAGACATAAAAACCTGGGGGGAGAACAAATTGACTTCATTTACAGGTCCCTCTTGTAAATGAGTCCCCGTGGCTCAACGAGGCTAGCCTGTATAAATAAAGGTTGAATGAATGAATTTACAGCGGCAACAAGATGTATCACTTCTTATGCATTCAGGAGGCATTTCTGACAGAAATATCAAAATATATTTGCCAAAATTTGAACTACTAAACTGAAAAGAGGTTTGAATAATATATTTTTACATGAACTGTTTTAAAATCCTGAAGATTGGTGTTTTAAAATGGCAAAATTCACTATCGAAAAATACAAGGATTATTTAGCCATTACCAAAGCAGATTATTGCTGTTTTACAGCAACTTGATCATAAAACACACTGCTGAAGCCCATGTTTTTCTTGTTTAATCCAGGGCGTGCGCTCTGATTTCAGTCAGCCAGCCGCTCTCAGCTTGTCCGTCCACCGAGATGGGGACGCGGCTGGCCGGGTCGGACTGGATGCTGCTGGCCGGGTAGGGATGCCTGTGTTTCGGTTCAGCAACAGTGGCATCCCGCTGAAGCCCCGGAGCGCGAATGTCCAACGTAAAACTAACTTGACCGCGGTTTAATGTGGTGCTGTGCAGACATTGCACGTTGCTGTCTTGCGGTGTTTATTATAAAATACTTCCACACAGCGGACATGTTACGATGAAAAGTTGGCTAGCTGTTAGCTAAGACGCTACTCACTCAGTCCTCATGCTGTAGCTGGCTGCAAACTATGAAATGGATTTCCGAAATGTGAGGCGGGTCTTATTACTCTGGGTTCATGAGACACGCCTCCGTTCATGAAATCCGTTCCATAGCTTGAAGGCATCATGGATCGGAAAATATCGGCAGGTTTGAGCGTAAATCTGATACGTAAATTAGGTTGATATCGGAGGCCGATACCGGATCGGATCGGCCCCATCCCTAATGC
>JARVGS010000835.1:11009182-11019535 GCA_031762315.1 Hypsolebias antenori | reverse complement strand
GATTGCTGGACATGGGCACCGGCGACCCCCGTGACCCTAAAATGGAAGAAACGGGTAAAGAAAATGGATGGATGGATCTTCCATTTTATGATGTTATTTGGTCCTTCTGGATATAGATAAATTACCATACAGTATGTCAAACAGTGCACTAAATATCTGCACAATGATAGGCTGCTAGATTTAGCCCAACTACACAGTGAAAACATGGGTGGTATGATATGTTACAGTGAGACAGAGGGGCTGGTACAGGGAAATACCAGACAGAGACAAAGTCAAAAAAGGAAAGCATATTTCAAAAGAGAAGATAAGAAGAATCTACTTATATGGAAAACTTAAGAGTGCAACAAATGGAAAGAACAACGAAAAATCAAAAGCTAGAAAAGAGAAAAAAAAAAGAAACAAGGAACATTCCTAAGTAGGGTATCTGACATCACTCAGCAGCCATTCATCATACCATCTGACGGCTATTTTCAGCCTGAGATGACCCACCAGCTGCACTGAGGACTAGTGGGCAACAGACACTAAGACAGTAGAAAGTGGTGGGGAGTGGACACCAAGGGGGCAGACTCTATTTATTCATTCAGGCTGGTTTTAAAGGCAGAAACTGAATAGAGATGGAAAAGTCAACAGACAAGAGGAAATCCACCTCCCAGAGAGCAGAGTAAAGATCACCGATCCCAGACACACAAAAACTATTAATGGCCTTTCTCAGTTTGTCAATGTCTTGGTCTTTGTACTCAGCTGTGTGGGGTACCGTTTGTATAGTTACACTGTCAAAAATTAACAGTAAAGTTTTGATTTATTTAGCCTTTCATAAGAAAACCAAGATTTTTATTTTCAAAGTCATATTGTTACCATGTTTTTCATACATTTATAAATGTCATAGTTTCGAACTAAATATTTAATTTACAAGTTAGATATTTAGTTTACAAACCAAATACTTACCTTGCAAGCTAAATATTTAGTTCCACACTAAATATTTAGTTGACAAACTAAATGTTTATGTTCAAGCTAAATGTTTAATTTACAAACTAAATAACTTGCTAGTTAAATATTTAGTTGGCAAATTAACTATTTATTTTGGAAATTAATTATTTAGCTTGGAAAATAAATATTCAGGTCTAAGCTAAATATTTAGTTAGCAAATTATTTAGTTTAGGACTTAAATGTTTAGTTTAGAAATTTAATATTTAGCTTGGACTATAAATATTTAATTTGGAAATTAAATGTTTTAGTTTTGAAAATAAATATTTAGCTAGGAAATGTTTAATTTACACCTAAATATTTAGTTCACTAACTAAATATTTAACTTGCAAGTTAAATATTTTCAGTATTGTCCAAGAAAAATGTTTAATTTGCTAACTAAATATTTAACTTGCAAGTTAAATATTTAGTTAGCAAATTAAACATTTTTCTTGGAAATAAAAAATTAGTTTGTAAAATAAATATTTAATATGGAGCTAAATATTTAACTTGCTAACTAAATATTTAGCTTGCTAACTAAAAATTTAACTTGCAAGTTAAGTATTTAGTTTGTAAACTAAATATTTAGCTTGTAAATTAAATATTTAGTTTGGAATTATGACATTTATAAATGTATGAATGACATGGTGAAAATATGACTGGAAAAAAGTTTTTTTTTTTTCTTTATGAAAGGCTATATAAACTAAAATACTTCATCCAACAAAATTAATTTGAATTTAATTTGGGTACCAAGCTTTATTTTTTGTATCGTTGCTATTTAAACCCAGAACAGTTTTTGCTTTGTCAACAAAAAAAAAATGGCACGTTAGGATGTGACGGATTTAATGACTAAAGTTATTATTGTCAGGATCTGTCTTTTTGTTGGTTTCCTTATGGTCTTTTGCATTTTACTTTAAGGATTTTACCGGTTTTACATTTTACCATATTTTTCGAACTACAAATCGCACCGGATTATGAGGTGCAAAATCAATGAATGGAACTATAAGGCGCATTAAGCCAAACTAAAACATTGACAGATGTTTGAGCGCCGTATTACCACATAAATCATAAGGCTTACTGTTGATTTTTGAGCAAATTAAAGGATTTAAGTGCACCTTACAGTCTGAAAATACTGTATTTATGTTTTGAGATCCTCGTGTTCAATTATTTACTTGCATCTTCTTTTTTTTTCAGTTCCCTTCCTCTGGGCCACTAGTTCAGTCAGCCTGCCACGCCCACGTTCACCTGCTCCCATGTACACAGCTGTAGCCAGTTCTCATATTCATATTCAGTATATTTGTAGCTCTACATCAGCAGCGCATTGTTTGGCTTCATGCCATCATTTCAGTCCTCACGTCTTTCCTGTTCCTTATGCTCCTCAAGATTACTCTTTCTTTGTGTACATATTTTTTGATGCCACATCAGCATTTTCTTTTATAAGTTTTGTTGTTTGAGACCCTCCTTTGAGTCTGCATTCTGGATCAACCATGACAGCTTTGGCGTTTACAATATGCGTGAAGGCTGTAATAAATCACTTGAAAATGTCAGAGCATTACAAAGAAGGGGCTTAAAATAAGAAAAGGGAAAGTTTAAAGCAAGTTGGGTGCACTCATTGGTGTTTAACAAAAACAGTTCATTTTAATGCATTCTTGGACTTTGTGAAAGTCCAAGTGTTTTCTTTGGGTATTTTATGCTGGTATAGCAGTGATAGCTATTCCTATACTTAAATTCTGGAATTTTATTGGTTATCAGTGAACCAAAGAACAAAGCCACAAAGTTGAACCTTACTTACCTTAATATTGACCATTAGTTAGTAAAATCAGCTGTAAAAGAAGAAACCAAAGCAGTCGTATATCACAAGATAAGTTCCCAACTCCAGTTTTGTGTGCACTGAAACATCTTGGTTTAAAATCAATGCTGTTCTGGGTCAGATTTGGCCCACACTAACCCTGGGTACCTCAGTTATCAGTTTGACCCTGCATACAGGGTTAAATTGTCTACCATTAGTCTAACATTAGTAGTGATAAAACAGCTGTAAACCTTGACCAAAAATTCCCTAACACACTTGACTTAAAGCCGAACTATTCAACATTGAAGCCGACTTCTTTCTTGCAAATGCAAAAAGAAACAAATGTGCCAAGTGACATAATCACAAATAAATCAGCCCAACCGCTCTTCTATTCCTAAACAGTCCTTTTTATTTTTAACATTAACTGAATGAACACAAATCTTCCAGGCCATCTCCACCCTACAAAACAAAACACTTGAGGCAAGATTTAATAAAATATGGAGTTACACTAATAGTCATCAGAATGCAAAAGTTCGACTACTTAAACTAGTTTTCCCATCCAAAGCAGACTTTATATACTGTAGTTTATATGGACAACAAAGGAACACTAGTCCAGTATTAGTTTCTTGGAAAATATTTGGATGACCTCTGATATGCTGTCACTGATCAGAATCACTGAGGCAGCTGGCTTTTTGATATTTCATTCAGTACCATATGGGTCATCAGACTTCTGGACACACACAAACCAAGCTTTGAAGTCCTACCAGAGCGACACTTGATGATCTCTCCAAACTCATCCTCCACTGGCTCGTCACAGTAATCCTCAGGGCAAACACCCTCTGCCATCTTCAGGGCTAGAAAGGGTTAGTCGTAGGAAGAGTTGAACGAAGAGGTTAAATCCACCAGGAACGAGGCAGGTAGGGAGCAGAACCCAAATTCAGAAAAGATGGAGCACACAGTGTAAACGCAAGAGCCAGACTAAGATCAAGGCAGAGGGCACCAAAGGGGCAGGAGCTGCCAGTCTGTCACTGAGGGACAGATGAAGAGAAGCAGGTGGGAGGGTGAGGAGGGGGGCAGAACATTCCCACCTTTAAATAGTAGGTTGTTATGAAGTGGCTCATACTGTGTGGCAGACGCCAAGCGTAAAACTTGACACCAAGACGATCCGTGGCCAATAGACATTTATTTCCGCACTGGGACAGGAATACAGCCTGGTCACAAAGCATCAAGGTGAATATATCATGGCCTTCTTGTAGGCTGTAGTCATGCAACACAATCTACTGCAAATGGAAAGTTAAGGGACACAAATTCCATTGACATACAGATGTGTTTACTATATTCCTTTGGGTGACCATTGACATACAGCACATCACAAAGATTGGTCAAGAACCCCCTTTAGAAAAGTGATAAACCAGAAATAATTTATTTTTTGAATACCTAAATTCAGATAAACAATTCTCTTTGGGCAAAAAAAGTGCATGATGGGCCCTTTTAAGCACTTGTCTCAAAGTCAAAGACTAAACATATACATTTCCACTAACAGTTAAATGTTCCTTAGCAAGTTGCACTTTGACCAATGGTTTATGTGGCCTTCAAGTTTCTGTCTGGAAATTTGAGCACATTTTTGTTAGGACTGGTAGATTTCCTTTGAATTGGTTGGTTGTGTGGCAAAGACCCAACTTTTAGATGCAGTCCAACAATGTTCAATGCCAAGGCATTGGGGATGTGTCAAGAGCTTAAAGTTAGCAGTCATGGTCTAATTAGAAACCAGTTCTGATGTAAGTTTGGGATCATTGTCCTGTTGGAACACCTGACTGTGTCCAAATTTCAACAGTATGTTTATTTAAGGGGAAGTTGAAGGATTCAAGGTTCTTTATTGGCATTCGTGTTGCATGTGGTACATGAGGTGGAACAAAGTTGCGTACACAGGGTCCCAGTTCGCAATAGCATTGAGGCATTTCCCCTTTCACCATTTCATCCACTATATGCAAAGACCAGTACCAATGACAATGAAACAGGCCCACAGCCTGATTCTGCCACTTGACCTATGGTACACTATTTATCCATCCATCCATCCATCCATCCATCCATCCATCCATCCATCCATCATCTTATGCTTGTCTGAAGTAGAGTCATGAGGTGGCAGCTTGAGCAGGGAGGCCCAAACATCTCTTACAACAGCCACCTCTTCCAACTCTTCAAGGAAAATTCCAAGGCGTTCCCAGGTCAACCGAGAGACGTAGTCTTTCCAGCGTGTCCTGGGTCTTCCCCAGGGTCTCCTCCCAGTTGGAGATGTCCGAAGCACGTTCCTAGGGAGGCACCCAGGGAGCATTCTTACAAGATGCCTGGACCACCCCAACTGGCTCCTCTCGATATGGAGAAACAGTGGATCTATGCTGAGTCTCTCCTGAATAAATGAACTTCTCATTCCATCTCTAGAGTCCAGCTAACCTACAGAAGAAACTCATTTGAATTGCTTGTATCCACCATCTCATTTTTTTTGTCATTAACCAGAGTTTGTGGCCATAGGTGAGGGTAGGGGCACAGACTGAACAGTAAACCGAGAGCTTTGCTTTATAGCTGTGCTCCCACCTTGCCACAATGGACCGACACAGATGGTGCGGTATGCCACTTACAGCTTTGAAAACCTCATCTTGACTCATCTAAACATACTTCATTTCACTGTGACCAAAGCTGAATCTTTGTCTTAGCTCATAAAATCTTTGCCAGAAGGCATTTGGTTTGTCCGTGTGGTCAGCTGGAAATCTCTGTTCAGATTCAAGATGTGGCTTTTGGAGCAGAAACTCCTTTCTTGGACCTCCCAGTTCTTGGTAGTATAAAACGTGTTCCTGTGAACAGAGACAATGGTATTCGAGCAGTTTGCAGTTGTCATGGTATACTTTTTTATTCTATAGTCCAAAAAAACTAACAAAAAGTTAATAGGATACAGCTCCACCTAGGGGAAAAGGGGCAAAAGGAAGGGGGAAAGCCAGGGACCAGCAGGAATCCTAATGTCACACTTGGATTTTCTTCTTTGCTTGGCAACATAAGTAGTTTTTTCCCCTTGTAGTCCCATTGCAAAAGAGATGTCCATAATTATTCATTATTAACTTTAACCAAAATTTTGTTTTAAATAAAGTACAAATTTCCCATAAATCTTTAGTCTTTTATTAGTATTGTGACACATTTTTCCTTTAACTGTTTGTCTCTGATGGGAAAAGCGCTCTGCTCATTGGTTGGATGGGAGTGCCTGTGACACACTCACTATTATTAGATCAGCTGAGAAACTGATATGCCCACTTTATATTTCCCGACAGTTTAAAAGAAGCAAACTGTTTACGGTTATGGCTCATTACACACATTGCAGCAAGCATTTATGAGCCTGAGAGCTTTTATTATTAGATGTGATATGATGGATCCAGGAGCTTCTGCAAGGAGGAAAAAAATTAAAAGCAGATTCACAGAGTCATGCGCAAGTCTGAAAATTTACATTCTGTGAATTTACCATATACAGTTTTTATATTTATTTATTTTGGTGAGTATTTTAAGTGAACCAAGCACAAGTAAGATACCGTAGTAAGGTTAAAGATACTGACTGAACTGACCAAAACAGGATTATATTAAAATGGAATGAAGTTCTAAGAGATTTGCCTTTTTTGCCTCTTGGGTTATTTAACACAAAAGCTGTCATCAATCCATCCATTTATCCAACCATCCATTTTCTTCTACCTACCAAGGCTCAAGGTTCTTTATTGTAATTCACATTACGTGTGGTACACGAGGTGGAACAAAATTGTGTACTCAAGGTAGCCAGAGGTAACAACTCCAAGAGGGACATTCTCTCCCCAGCAAAACTTTCCAGCTCTACAATGGGAATCTTTAGTCATTCCTAGACCAAAGATGATAAAATAAAAAATAAAATAAAAACTCTAGAAAGTTTTAGGTTGTCCCTGGGGTCTCCTCACAACCTGATGCACAAACTACCTCAGCTGACTCTTTTTGATACGAAAAGAAAATGTGAATTTTCTAGTTTGTTTGAAATCCCTTGTTACTTTAAGAAGCGGTCCAATTCACCAGACAAAAAGCACTTCAAACAAACTTCCATGTTAGCCTCTTAGTTAGCTTCTAACTAAGTTAACATAGTTAGCTTAAGTGAACCAAAATGTGTTTCTGTGCAACATGTTTACATGCAAAAATATATATTTATAAAGTTATTCACAGTACTTAGACTAAATCTGTTTCATTTATCATGAGAAGGCGCTGCCTCCCATTCTACTTTTGGAAACTCTAGGAACCACAAGTACACCCGAGTCTGAGAGTGAAGTGATCTGTTGGGAAAACATGGAGCAATAAGATCTGTAATATAAGATGGAACTGGGTTGAGAGCTTTGTATGTTAGAAGTAGGATTTTAATTCAATTCTGAATTTGACAGGGAGCCAGTGGAGAGAAGATAAACCCATGACAGATTGAAGAAGAGGTTGATAAACATCCTACTACTGGTAAGAGAGGGCTGGACTGAAGGACAGCATGGAGGCACTAATCATGCAGCACAACAGCAATAGAGTCCAGGGTCTAAAATACCAGACATAACCAAGCATACAGGCTGTGCAAAGATTCTCCTGATATAGTCCAACCCATAAGATGTAAGATCCCATCAGGGAAAGCATACATGGAACGCCATAACCAAGTGACTATAGTGAGCCAAGAATGGACTTCATGTCCCAAAGTCAAAGTTGGAGACACCATCAAAGTGGTGGATAATGGCAGAGCTAAGATACAATGGGACTTCAAAATCAAGACAAACAGGTGATGAATAACAACCAGAGGAAAGAACACAATTGGTTCAATAATTACCATAGACTGAAAAAAAAAAAAAAAAAAAGTTGTGGAGAGTCAAAGCCTCAGTAGACCGAGTGGTCATCGAAGCACCCTAACCCAAATGGAAAGAGCAGCTCAAACTGGTTCCAGGAACAACCTCAAATCTCTGTCCAGAAAAGTGCAGTCCTAGGAAAAGCTAAGACGCTAACCCTCAAACTACCAGGCCTCTTATAGAGGACCCAAGTTTGAAGTGAGTATGCCTCTGCCCATGCAGAAATGCAAAGGGCAGTATATGTCAAAAAGTTCTAGTGCTATAAGCGCTTTAAACTAATGATTCTTTTGACCATAGATTCAGTGATCGTCCTGTTAAAATCTTGCTCATCTGTACATTTGGGGCTGAGATAGGGTAGAGGTAGGGCAGCCAACTCAGGACCCAAAAGCCCCAGGTTTGATCCACAGCCATTCCCACATGTCATGGTGTCTGAGTAAGACACCCAATCCCCAATTGCTCCCCAGGCACCTACATAGCTGCCCACTACTCCACCTGGTTGCATTCCAGGTGCAACAGGTTAAATGTAAAGAACCAATTTCGTCATTGTATGGGAACATACAATGACGACAACACGTAGCACTTTACTTAATGGGATAAACACACATCTTCCCAGGTGAGAAACACTGTCTACTATTGGCTACAGAACTGCTGAAATTATGGAAAACTTTACTTGAAGATAAATTTCAACCAATGGCGAAATGAAATACCAGGGATGTACAAAGGCCTGTCAAAGTTGTTCTAACTAAATCAGTCTTTAAAAAAAAAGTTTGACATTTCATCACTCTTTTTCAATTCACACCTAGTTTCACTGCTCCACTTTCACCCTCTGTAACTGTGGCATGAAAAAAAAGTGTCATGGGAAAAAAAAGGAGATATCCAAACAGACCAAGGAGCTCATCTAATTATTCTACAAAGCTTTGGAGAGCAGTCCAGCATTCACAGAACATTAAATGCACTTACAAGATCACACTCTTATCAATGCCCTTGTCCGTCTGAAACGCTGACGTGCTCTAACGTCTGAACTGGACAAGTTAGTTTTATAGAATAACCTCCAGCCCAAGCCCTCAACTCCTCCCTCCATGTCTGAGCCGTCATCGAAAGGTCTGCTGCAGACAGGAAGGCGTGGATCTGAGCCAAGGACTCTGCTTGAAGACATGTCACCAAATCATATCAACAGTGTCACATCAATCAAACCTTGAGGATAAGAAAACTTTCTGTTCCTAACTGACCACGACTGACTGTTACATGGAACACTTTGTGTGTTGGACACACTTTAATATGGGAAAAATATATGGAGCACGTTCAATGCAAATAATACACAGTACAAGTGCCAACATGGTAAATGGAGCTTACTTATATAGCGCTTTCCAGCCCCCTATGAGGGGCCCCAAGGCGCTTCACAGTACCAGTCATCCACCCATTCATACACCGGTAGCGGTAGGCTGCCATGCAAGGTGCCAGCCAGTCCTACCGGGAGCAACTCGGGGTTAAGTGTCTTGCCCAGGGACACAACGAGGTATGCAGTGACCGGGGATCGAACCAGGGACCTTCCGGTCCTGAGCCGGCTGCCCTGCCTCTACACCATCTCGGCCCATGTTCTTTCATTGTTGAGCACGGAAACCATGAAATCCTGTTTATGGAAGCTACCATGTTGGAACGTCCTTGTGTATAAGAGATGTAAGGCTTTTGGTCCCACCTACTCCCTGAGCACACAATCATGGTCTTGGGACCTTAAGTTCAAGAATTTAACGTTACAGAAAGAAAACAAAATGAAAAAGTCCCTACATTTTAAGGGAATACATATTGTCCTCTGCCATTTGAGCTATAGACCAAGATCACCTTGAGAAGAGAAATGAGTCGTTGTGTCGTCTTTGCAGAGTAACGTTACCTTAAATTAATACCCAGAGTTGAGTATCCCCACAAAAAAAATCAAGGACCCTGAGTAAATAAATAAATAACTTAAGAGTTTTATATACAAAGGGAGAAAACCGGAACCAGAAATCTGTGGAAAAGATACGAGTTGAGAATGATCAGATCTGGAATACTGTCTGGCAGAAGGATTGACTCTTACTGTGTCTTGTCTCTTCTCTCTTTTAGATGTATAGGGTACGAGTGGAGGATTCCAGAACCAGACAAATTCCAAGGTGGATGACCAAGAGTTCCAGGGGTAAGTAGTTCTTTGATGGTGGGCAAGTGGGGAAAGAGGCGAACAGCAATTTCTCTAAAAACTCTCATGTAAGAGGAGAAGCACCACGGTTTGAGTCTCAGAGGGCAAGTTTCTTCAGACCAGAACGTTCAAGGAACCAAGCAAGAAGCTCAGGAGGTAAGTGCAACTGAAAAAAATACACAGAATGTGGTCTGTTAGCACTCACTCAGAACTCAAAGAGTTAAAGGTTCATTCAGCCAAGCAAACCAAAGCTCCAGCAGTGGTTGTCAGTTCATCAACTGCAGCTGAGTCCAGCAGGCTCCACCTGTCATTCAGGAGCTGCAAAGCGAGTGATTAGTGGCATAAAAAAATGAAAAACACTGGAATCTTCACACATGACTGTTTTTGTAAACCGTGAAAAAAAATAAAATTGCTCGTGATCGCTCACGATCTGTTAGTTATGGTTGCCCTAATGTGTGAATTACATTTGAAAATATGGAATTACATTTTATTTAATAATTATAGACCTGTGTCGCTGTTGCCACAGTTTTCAAAAATACTTGAAAAATTATTTGTGTCCAGAT
>JARVGS010000835.1:10968052-10984164 GCA_031762315.1 Hypsolebias antenori | reverse complement strand
TTTAATGATGGACGGTTTCTTTTCACAAAGATGGCCTCCTTTACTCCTCTCTCAAACCATCGTTCCTCTCTATCAAGTTGTGAACATCTTCATCCCTGAAAGAATGACCGCTGGCCTGGAGATGAGTGTAGACTGCAGAGTCCTGGCCTGATGATGTTGATCTTCTGTGCTTTAATTTTTTAATTTGACATTTCCAAATTAATTCTGGTCACTCTTTACAGGGGAATATTTTGAAAATTAAATGTTAAACATTATTATATTTATCATTTTAATTAATTTACAAATTGAGCAGTCTTGAATGTGAAAATGAAAATGCAGTTTGGATTATTTATTTGTAATTTTATTTAAGAGTCAAAACATGCAGCTTTATTTTGAAAATGAAAAGCATTTCTATTAATCCATTTTAATTTGAAAATTGAGACACTTTTGCTTCCATAAACATGTCATCATTTGATGCGCTGTACCAGATTATAGTAAAAGCTAATTTGCACCTGCAGTCCCATGACAAGTGACACAAATGGATATACAATGCATTAACAAAATGACAGAAAATATAACATTATAAATTACTTTAAAAACACAATACATAAACATACATGTACAGACTTAATCAGACACCCACCCCCCACACACACAGTCTTACAGTTAATGTTTACATTCCTGAGCAGTTAAAAAAGATGATTTGAAAACTCTAAGATCTGTAGCTCCTCACATAATCAGGCAGTGTGGTCCACTGATTAATAGTAGCCTTTACAGAAAAAGCTAATTGCCAGGTAAGTATGGCAAAATGGGATGACGCAGTCTCTCACAGATGACATTCTCACAGATTGGATTGTCTCTAAGCAGCGAGTATACACAAAATCTGACAGTGGAGATCAAAAAAAGTTAAATACAGAAAGAACTGGACTTTATTTGTAGCAAGAAGACGTTTCGCTCTTCATCCGACATGCTTTCTCAATTCAAAGAAGCAAAGTTTGGAAGGGAGGTTTTAAAAGGCTGAGATAAACACACACCCACACACATGCACGCAAGCACGCACGCACGTACACACACACACACACACACACACACACACACACACACACACAGTGTGACAGTGGAGAGAGTGTGTGTGTGAAACCATTTACAATTTTATAAACAAGACACAAATTACAAAATAATCTAAAAATGTTAAAGCTCAAAAGTTTGTATATCCCTAGAATCCTAAAGTGGTGATAGTGCACTGGCTTTTTATCCAAAGCTCTTAGAGTCTGTTATATAAAGACTCAAGAGGTCTTAAAAGACTATCACCCGCCTGACCACAACAGGTGACACAGTACGACATATGGGATAAAATCATGGCATGCATGAATGTCTTAAGCCCCCAGTATACTCTGGCGTCTGTCTGTCCGCGGAGGTATGCACGTACGTCTGCGGAGGTACCTCCGTAGGACATGTCCACGCAAAGCTCAATTTTTATGGCCGCATACGCGGTGTCGCACAATAAACTGCCCAGCAATGTACTGTTTTGTTTGCGACACAAGTATTAAATTCCTCTTCTTCATCCCTGATATGGCCTTTTGTTTCTTGCCAAAAGACAAGCGATCTCTTCCTCCTCTGTTTGACTCCATGGCTGAAATGATGAGAAATGAAGGAATTTGTCATGAGCGAATTAAACTCAGGTCCAGCGTGGCTGCGGGAGGGTCTGGAGATTTCCTGGTGTGCTGGTCTGATGTGTGGGCTGTAGGACCCGTGCTCCCTATTTTTTTTTTTTAGAACATTTTATTAACAACATATAAACACAGAACACCGCTGCGCTGCAGCCAGCTTCGCGCCCCCCCCGACCTGTCAATCAATTCAGTAGGCGTGCCAGCAAATGACCAATCGGTGACTTTAATTTGTCCTGAAGGTAAACGTCCCTTGTCTGCTGAGCTGCTCTGCAGCCGCTCAGGGTGGACGCTGGAGCATGAAGTCTGAACCCTCTGCGGACAGTGCGCGCAGTTTCCGCGTGGCTGACAGGACGCGGGAGTATACTGGGGGCTTTAGCTGCATCAAGTGAGAAACAATGTTCCATACATTTAAATTTTTAAGATTGAATTTAATGACTTTAGCCATTTTCTTAACCTGCTTCTTAAAGTTCAAATTTAAAAAAGAAACATACATTTGGTCCTCTTTACATTTAGAGTCAAACACGACAGATCTAGCCAAAAGGTGATCCTTTGCAGAGCAGTTGTTAGTTTAGCAGATCCTAAGTCTGTTGTTTAATCATGTTTGTAGATCACAGTATCATCGGCATACGTCTGCAAATTCATATCAACACAGATCACTAATATACAAGCTAAATAGTAAGGGACCTAACACTGATCCTTGTGGAACCCCCATATTATTGAGGATGGCGGCGGCGGGTGTTGACGGCTCTGTGCAAGCTCCATGTGGACATCCAACTGCTGGCGTCTAGGTTGTCATTCAAACAACAAAAATCATCATCCTAATCATCGGTTTGCTTCCAACTTCCAACGGTTTCCTTTCCGCCTCGAGTCCCCCCCCCCCCCCTGAGTTTTCTTATTTTCCCCTTTGGGAAAACTCTGCGGTGCTGACTTCCAGTTCTGCCTTCTGCCCTGGGTGTCGTCTCGCTGGATTTGCTCCAGTAGACTGGATGGTGGGGGCCGTTGGGCTTCTGTGACGGACTGTAGAGGACAACGCGAGACGCATTGGACAGGCCTTGTCGGGGACGTGTATTCCGGAGAGGGCTGCTGCGCTTCTCCAGCGAGCTGTGGGTGGACGATGCGGGCCATCGTTGGACCAGCTTGTCGGGGACGTGGGTTCCGGTGAGAGCGGCTGTGCTTCTCCGGCAGGCTGTGGGTGGACGACGCAGGCCACCATTGGATCGGCTTTGTTGGGATTGTGGTTCCGGACTGAGTCGCTGGATTTGTGTGCCTGCTGGAGCTGACCTGCCGTGGTTGGTCCTGCAAACTGTTGGATTCGCTCACTGATCTGGGTATTATAGCCTGTTAGGTCGTAGCTACCAGCTAAAGGTTGGTGATCAGCCTTCGACTTTTGTCTATCAAGCTGAAATTTTACCAGTATTGGGATAGACATTTGACGAATAATGTCGAATAAATGTGGACAAAGGAAGCAAGAATCATTAGTTGGAAATTCAGAAGACATGGAGGAAATTAAGAAATCATTAAACGTTATGAGTGCTGAACTAACAAGGTTAGCATCTCAACAAGAACTCCTGGTTGGATTGGTTAATGAAGTAAAACAATTGAAAATACAAATAAATAACAAAGACAATAAAATAGCTGAACTTGAAAAAAGTTGATGATCTAAAGCAAGACTCAAGACTCAATAATCTTGTGATGACTGGACTCGAGGTCAAGCGTCAGTCATATGCAAAGGCTGTTGCGGGTGCTGACATAACAGCAGATGCACAGCAGGATGAGCTGCGGACTTTGGAGGAGCACATGGTGTCTTTTACAAGACAGAGAAATTGATGTTGACTATGAGGACATTTTGATGTGTCACACCTTACCCAGTAAAGTAGAAAAATCCAAACCATTAACAATTATGAAGTTTATTTATTTATTTATTTATTTATTTATTTATTTATTTATTTATTTATTCATTCATTAATTTCATTTAATTTCCAATAAAAACACAAATACAATTTAAAAAAAAAAATTAAAAAAGTATATATAAAATTAGAGGAAGCAGAAGAAGAAAATTTCTTACCATATATGTTCCCTCTTAAACAAAATCAATTCAAACTATCAATTTAAATATAATCATTCTTATAGTTAATAAAGCAAAATACAGTACATAACTCCAAAATTTCATACTAACAAAATAGACATTAATCAGTTATATATATCTTTCCAACAAAATAGTTTTTGTCTTTTTCTTAAATATAAACATTGACTTCACCATTTTAACATCATCTTCCAAACCATTCCATGGACCCATTCCCTGTATAGTAGTAGAACGACCCTTTAAACTGGTTCTATACTTTGGTTTAAAAAAATATCTATTCCCTTCAAATTATAACAACTCCTTTTTACAAAATATGTTTGAATGTTTGATGGTAGCATGCAATTCTGAGCTTTAAACATAAATAGAAGAATATTATAATCCACTAAATCATAAAACTTAGTAATGTCAACTTCAATTTATTTAAACATCTGGTGTAATAAGACTACGTATGAGTTTAGTACGTTAAAATATAATTAAAGCTCTGCAGTCAGAATGAAAGTGTTTAAATCTGTAGGAAAGTCGGAATCTTTGTGTCTTTCTGGTTTTTATGAAAGCTTCTCTGATTTTCCTCTGATTTACATAAATCTGTAAACACTTGGATGATCATGCTTTCTGACTGGCTGCCTGCTTTGACCTTGTAGTATTGATGTTTTTTTAAGCCCAGTTTTCCTGGAAGCATTCGGCTTGCAGTGAGGACAAAGGTCTGATTGGGTCTCAGCTGTCAAATAATCAGCCGCCGGCAAGAACTGTCTGGCTACTACTGTGTTCAAAAAACAAATGCTGCCATTTTCAAAGTTGCCTCTTACTTTCATACAAGGACATTTTTTACTTAAAGGAAAAAGTTCATTTGATTTTGTGTAGCAATAACTTAAGATTCCATGCGTTGGTGGCAGAAGCAGATTATACAGAAATCTGAGCAGATTATTCCTAACAAAGAGGATCTAGAAACTTTGAAAGATTAATTAACTGTAGGTTTATAATGCCCATGAAACTGACTCTTAGATCAGTGCCAACCTTAAAGAGATGGTTCAGGTTTTTTGAAACGGGGTAAGGTTATGAACCGTTACATCACAATCAATTTGGCATTATGTGGTTATTTTGGCAGAAATATTATATTTCTATTGCAAGTACAGTTAGTAGCTATTCAAACTATATGCTATACAAATGACCATGTAGTTCAAAAATCTAAAAGTTCATAAAATGACGCAGTGGTTAGCGCTGTTGTCTCATAGTAAGAAAGTCCTGGGTTCAGTCCCCAGTTTGGATCTGGGATCTTTTTGTGTGAAATTTGCATGTTCTCCTTGTGTTTTGGGTTTCTCTGAGTACTCCGGTTTCCACCCACAGTTCTGTTTCCCTGCTTCTCACACAGACTCCCAGTTTTGTTGACTGAATATTCATCTGTTATCTTTACCCGTTTCTTCCTTTTCGGGTCACAGGGGTCACTGCTGCCCATGTCCAGCTGTCACTGTGCAAGAGGTGGGATTCACCCTGAACAGGTCACAAATCCATCACAAGGACACATAGAGACAAACAACCATTCACTCTTTCACTCACAGACAATTTAGAGTTCCCAGTCAGTCTAACATACATGTTTTTGGTCTGTGGGCGGAAACTGGAGTACCTGGAGAAAACCCACGCATGCATAGAGAGAACATGCAAACTCCATCCAGAAAGGACCCTGGACAGGAATTTGAACCAGAAACTTTCTTGGTGAGAGCAGCAGCTCTACCAACTGCGCCACCGTGCTGCCTAATCTCCAACATGTTCAAATATATTTTCTCTTAAAAACAGTCACAGAGTTGTGGCGGGGGTCAAACCTGTGTCAAAACCTTCTTGATTTTATCAACGGCGTCTCCAACTCATCCATAAGAGCTGACACCTGCACGAGAGCCCTCCTCTGACAAAAATACAAACCACGCCAGTGATGCATAATAATAGTTTTAATATCTGGTCTAAATGTGCTAATACAAAGTATTTATTTGAAAAGCGTTCTCAATGGATTAAATCAAAAGCATGAGGGTGTGTGCTGAGGTGGCTACAATGTGGTTAAATGAGGATTCAGAAACTGGTCGTGCAAAATGCAGCCACATGTCCTGCTGACTTGATTGCAAATGCTCCAATTTTTGATGGTAAATGGATATAGCGCCTTCCAGCCCCCTTTGAGGGGCCCCAAAGCGCTTTACAGCACCAGCCATCCACCCATTCACACACACATTCATACACCGGTGGCGGTAGTCTGCCATGCAAGGCGCCAGCCAGTCCCTCCGGGAGCAACTCTGGGTTGAGTGTCTTGCCCAGGGACACAACGACACATGGTGTGGGAACTTATGAGTCGAACCTCCAACCTTCCGATCGGGGGTCGGCTGCCTCTACCACTGTATCACGGCCGCCCGTGGAGATAGTTAATATGTAGCACGTCAGCATCAGATTATTATCAGTATCAGTACTTTGAAACTGCTTACAGTAAGGTGGTATGCTCTAGTGGGCTGCAGCAGCTCTGCAGGTAAGGAGCATTTAGCTTCGGATTGGTCATTTGCTGACACGCCTACGGATTGGTCATTTGCTGACACGCCTACTGGATTGATTGACAGGTCATGTCGTGGATCAGATGCATGGAAAAAATAAATAAATAAATGAGAGCTGTTAAAAAAAGTCTTGCATGACTTTATTCTCATAATATTAAGACTTAATTCAACTTTATTCTCATAAATTTATGGCTTTTCTATTTTTTTTTCCTTAGCGTGGCAATGTTCTTTTTATTTTCTTGGCGTGGCCCTAAAGCTCCTTCATACCACTCTAAGGTGTCATGTGAAAGCACCTTACTGCAATATACACCTCTGCATCACTAACACTAAGTCATGGGCCATGACAGAGCCCTAAACCATCACCAAACTAATGATGTCACTAATGATGCATTTTATAAACTTGCTACATTAATTGTTCTCAAAGTTGGGGCCATTCAGGTCATGAGAAATCTTAGAGCAACTTTTAAAAAAGTATTACCAATAGCATATTTATCCTTAACTGTTGCAAAATAAAACCAAAAATGTGGTTAGAAATGCATAATACTGTAGGTTCTATAATGCTTGACGAGGCTCTTAAATGAGTCTGTGTATGTTATTGAGTTTAAATACTTCTCTGCTATATGAAGTTGCTATATTTAACACCAAGTTTCTTGTGGCTTCTCGGACTGATGGAAGTCTTTTGGATGAAAGACAAAATGTTTCAGCAAAAAGAAACCGTCCAGAGGACCTGAATTTACTTTGATGGACTTCTCTGCTACATTTATTTTGTGGGTTGAATGCTAAAAAGAGTGGCACAGTGGCGCAGTTGGTGGAGCTGCCGCCTCTCAGTGAGAAGGTTGCCAGATCGGGGATCTTTCTTGGGGAAGTTTGCATGTTCTCTCCGTCCCTGCATTGATTTTCTCCAGGCGCTCCTGTTTCCTCCCACAAACCAAAAACAAATATAGACTGATTGGTAGCTCTAAATTGTATCTAGGTGTGAACACTTGTTTGTCTCGTTTGTCTCTATGAGGCTGTGTGATGGACTTACGACCTGTTCAGGGTGTACCCCGCTCCTCGCATAGTGATAGCTGAAGATGATGGATGGATGTAGAAAGTTTTATGAGCTTCTGGTCTAGATGGTGTCATTGTTGGTATTGTTCAGTTTCCACTAAAGCATGCACTTGCTCCAGCACTAAATATGCACTGTCTTTATAGTCATCTGGGAACACTTCCAAAGATATCAAGGATGTTGGTTCAGAGGTACTACATGGCTTTACCTTCCACTAATAAAGTTTTGAGTTGAATTGTTGCATGTTGCGTCTAACCGTGTTAACAATGGTTTCCTGAGGACCCTTTCATTCATGACGGTATCTCATGTGGCGCCAGCTCAAGGTTCAAAGGCTAAATACAATTAACAATTCTGGAATTGACCATGTTTCAAGAAATTTCCAAACTTCTTGGCATGTTGTAAAACTTTACACAACTTTATATGAACCTTTCTTTGCTTGTGGGCTGATTATACAACATAGTACTTCAGTGACAAGACTGGGTCCACAAGTTTGAATGTATTGTAGGTTTGTTCTTATCCACACCTTCTAAAAAAACGATACATACCGGATCTTAAAAAAGCACACCGTAGAAAGATCTTGAGGAGTGAACAACAAAAAGGTTAAATCATGTCATCTGAACCAGTTTCTTAAAGTGAGAAATGTTTCATCTCCCATCCGGAGGACTTGGTCAGTCAGCGGCCTGCCAACCATGATCTTTCCCATAAGTAGCCTTCACTACTGTGTTTCAAGCAGTGGTGTAGTCTACATTTTTGTTGTGGGTATACTGTGCTTAGAAACCAAAGTACACCGGTTAATACAATGCAATTGTCAATTTAATTTGATTTTAAGCATAATGAACATTTCCAAATTTCTCTGATGTTTATATTTGAATAAGTGTGCAACAAACTTTGTACAACAGTTGACTTTGTATTAAAAACATGTTATAGAATTTATAAAACAGTACCAAAGCAAAACATGTTCAAGTATTAAGTAGTATGTACTTTGTACAGAATTATACAATGATTTGGTGAATGTAATAAACAAGTGTTGCATACAGATAGATTGTTACAGAAGCGCTTAACTGCCGTTTAACGTATCAATGGCATATGCCCAATGATATGTCATGTACCATTGGGCACTTTTAAGTGGGTATACTGAAATTCTCAAGCTTTTCTAGTGGGTATACTCCGTATGCCAAAGTACTGCATACTACACCACTGGTTTCAAGCCAACCTCATGTGGATTCTCAGAAGTAGGCTTTTATGCAAAGAGGGCCCACCCATACAAAACAATCAAGCATCATGTATAACCAGGGCTTAATTTGTAAACTGATCGATGACGGAATGCAAATGGTGGGCGGGGTTTGGGGCAGGGGAGGGTGGGGGGGAGTGGAGGGAGCTTCAAGGTCGTCCTCCCCCTTAAACTTTTGAATAAAGTAGATGTGATTTCCTGCATTCTGGTGTATTGTAACGGGTTGTTACACATCTACATTTACCTACATTTGTAAACATGTAAATGTTTACAAATGTTTTAGCCCAGATGGCATAAAACCTCTGAACCAGTTTGGACTTGGATGTCCTCAGGCTGTTCTGTGAGTAGCAAGTTGGCCATTTGGCCTAAAACATTTGATTGTTGTACATGATGATCGATTGTTTTGGACAGGTGGACTCTGTTTGCATGTGTTAAAATCCTGATTCTGAGATTCCACAGGAGGTTGGCTTGAAACACAGCAATGAAGGCTACCTATGGGACAGATGTGGTTGGCAGGCCGCAGACGGACAACGTCCTCCAGATGGGAGACAAAACATTTCTCTTAAAGAAACTGGTCCAGATGACACAATTTAACCTTTTTTGTTCTTATCTTTAATGATGAGTGGTTTGATCACTTCAGAGAGTGATTCATGTCCAATATAAATATATTCACATGAAGAAGAACCCTCATAACGTTACAAGGACAAAGAGAGGGGAGCTTGAAAAGAAACGCAAGAAGAAGGAAAGGAGGAAGCAAGGGGGCTCGTGGGGACAAGGTTGCAGGTGGGAAGAAAAGGAGTTGACGAAGGTAAATTGGGGGAAGGGAACAGTGAAGTGGAAAGTGAAGGTTACGAACAGGGAAGCAGTACCTGAACTGACAAACAGCCTTGGCTAAAAAGCTTTGCTGGCTTGTTATCAAAAATCTGTCTGCATTTATTTACGGGACGCGCTTGGGATTGAAGGGCGGTGGAAACGACATGCGCAAATAATGACGAGTGCTTCTTGGTTTTAAAGTTTCAACGAAGACATAACGATTCTGCAATAATGTAGTGGCACAGCTCAGTAGCACTCAAGGCAAAATAACAGTATGCTAACGTTGTCATTTTTCAGTGAAATTGCAAATCGTGTTCCATTCAAACGCAGCAAAACATGTAAACGATTAAAAATAGCATCCCTTGAAGGAATGCATGTCATCTGCCATCTTAGAAGAAAAAGTTATAAAGATCTTGCACAAGCTCAATTACTACCACATCAATACAATTGACTGAACTGTAGCCGTATTTGTGCTTTGCATTTTCATTTATCTATGGTGGCCATCTTTAATCGGATAGACTCCCAAAGTTAATCAGTTATGAATGTGAATTCAATCACATGATAAGCAATGATATACACAAAGGTAAAAACATTATCTCCTGACGTTCGTGTTTTGGAGGCCTGTTAAAAATCCGATTTTTTTTTTTTTTTTTTTTTTTTTTCTGATTGTACAAAGTCAGAACACTTTTGGCCATGAATGCAAGTGCAGTGCTGACAAAAATCCATTTGAATTGATTGATTTTTCTCAGTTTTATGTCCTTGTATGACAGGCCCTGTCATGGCTGAATTCACACAGTTTTGCACAATTAGAAACGACATCTATCCAATCTTCAACCTGGGCACAGAGGGGGTTGTTCTCAGACGTGTCATTCTTGTGCTCCAGTCTGTCATTTTGAACAAGCTCACCTATTTCTGTCCAACACGGCTAAAACAGAAAGTGCAATGTTACAAAATATAGACATGGATAAATAATATATTGTCACTGAAAACAGAATAGAAACTGAAAGCTATAAAGGATAAAACATTAAAGACAATGTGTTAGATAGAAACATGCTGTAAGCACAAATGCAAAGCCAGCAGGCAGCAGGTATATTTTAAGGAAGAGTTCAGGATTAGACTTTGGGCCATGTTTACATTACTGAACTTGTTTATTGAAAATAAGTTCATACACATAAAACAACATTTTTCTGTTGGTAATCAAGAGTTTTAGACTCTGGTAAAGAGAAGCACAGAGGTTCCCAACTCTGGTCCTTGAGGAACACCACCCTGCTTGTTTTAGTTGTTTCTCTGCTCCAACACACCTGATTCAGTGGTTTAATTACTTCCTTAAGTTTGGCAGAAGCCTGTTAATCACATTTTCTTTCAAATCAGCTGTGTTGGAGCAGAAGAACAACTAAAACAGCAGGGTGGTGTTCCTCAGGGACCAGGGTTGAGAACCGTTGCATTTGGGTTGGGAATACCCGGTTTGTAACTCATAATTAACTCAATGCATTGCCAGCAATCAGATATTTATATTAAAAACATAAGAGCAACAAAATTCTGCTTAAAATCGCAATATGATGGAATTGAATGAGTCTGAATGAGATAACTGGAGTATCAAATCAAGTCATGATCCTAACTCAGGTAAGGAAACTATTCATACTTACTACCTAATAAAATATAGATCGTGACTAGGTCTTGTTTTAAAAATTGTCAAACACTTTTAAAAAGCATCATTTGAGGATTTAGAAACAATATAAGCAGAAATGTTTAAAACTCTTTCAGTAAATCAGCATTGAGCAGCCAAATAGATTATCTATGTTATAAATAAGTTAACATAAGTGAACCCTTTTGATAAGTTTGATCCCCAAAATCATGGTGAAGCACACTTTCATTGTGTTTGTTGCTGTTTATATTGGTGCTGCTACAGTTCTTTCACTAGTGAGAAATTAATACGATTTTATTCATTTTTGTTATTTTTATGCTATTTTTAAAGTGGATACTTGTAGAAACAACCCTGTTGAATATTTTTATATAATAAATAACTGATTTTATCAGAACAAAGACAAAATAAACCAAATAATTTAAATTTAATCCCTAAACTGCACTGACACAGAGCAGCTCTACCAATTCAATCACCCCATGCCTGTTAAATCAGTTTAAACAAAGTAATCTTCACATTCTTAGGACCTACCTATATAACTTCACTGACATGGCCTAATAAACAGTGGATGTAAAGTTTACACATACACATTTTCAAGATCAACTAAATGAAACCACAACTGATCACGTGAAAACTTTTTCCACTTTTACTGTGGCACATATCCTGTACAACTGAACTCAATTGGGAAAATATAATAAATGATGGGATGGGATGGTGAACAACTTAATGGAAAGTTGACATTTTAGCCTCAAACCTTCAAGTTTTTGTTAGAAAGCAGAAAGTGATATCAAGCATGCATTCAAATCAACAAAAATAATGGCTTCTCGCCAAAAGGTAAGTAAGTTGTGGAATGTCCTCAACAAAGTCTACACATAATTTAGTGGAAAATGTGTGGTTTTACTACAATCTGACAAATTGTTAGCATTTTTGTAAGGAAGAGCCACCGAATATTACCACGTCATGGTGTGGTTGTAGATAGATTGCCACAAACGCCTGACATTTTATCAGGGTTTGTTGACTTTTTCTATCCAGTGTATGTTAGATATAAACTTCTTAGTGGCAACCTTAACCTGTCTCCTAGCTACAATGAGTAGTCATAACTAAACAAAAGATAAAAGACAAGGTTACTCTGACAGAAACTAAAGCAAACTCTGAAGGACAAAAAACAGCCTAAAAGTACCATTAACAGCAGCAAAAATTTTATCATATCCACTTGTCTTGAAGCTAGACCATCCAGGAAAAGATTGGTGTTTTAACAGCATAAAAAGGTTTTCTTTTAATGAGACTCATATAAACAGAATACCTCCCCACCTCATCATGCAGACACAAAGACAGGGAGTTATCTCGGGGATACCTTCTATGACTTTGTCCAAATGTGTGAAAAAAGTACAAAAAAACACTGGATTTTTGTTTTGCTTGAGAACCAGAACCTATACTAAACGCCTTAAACATCTGGATCACAAAAGAACGACCGTCTTTCCTAATGTGGCCATGATTTTCCTCATATTACCTTTTCAATGTTCTTTCCCCTGAGAACCAACAAGCATACCTGAAAAAAATCAAGTAGTCCTGCTCTTATTAACCTCCTACACCTAACCTCGTCCCATCGCAACTTGTTCCAGACAAGCCAAGTCCAAATTTATTGGACATTTGTGAAGACGGTGCAGCTCTTCATGCCCACTGGTGTCCCTAACAAAATCTATTTGTCCCATCCTGAATCAGAAATCTAACCCTACTCATGGCCTCTGACCCGTGTCATGGCTCATGAACTATATTAAGGAGGTGTCTCACTTTTTTTAGCCTTCCCGTACTTCTTTATTTTTCACCCTCCCTCCTCTTGCACATAGGTGGTTCAGATTGGGCTTACAGAACAGAAAAAAAGAGCCAATGTTGGGTCACAGTGGCAGCAGCTTGAACAGGGAGGTCCAGACATCTCTTTCCACAGTCACCTCTTCCAGCTTTTCTGGGAGGGTTCCAAGGCGTTCCCAGGCCAACCAAGAGATATAGTCTCTCCAGCGTGTCCTGGATCTTCCCCAAGGTCTCCTCCCAGTCGGACATGCCCGAAGCACCTCCCTAGGGAGGCAGCCAGGAAGCATCCCTACCAGATGCCCAAACCACCTCAAGTGGCTCCTCTCGATGTTCTCCTCCTTGAATTGCCACCTTATCGTGGTGAAGGAGTTTGTGCTCCTGAATGATCCAAGGAGCTATGCTGTCAGGGGCAATTGTAAGTGCCCCTGGTAGGGTCTCCCAAGGCAGATTGTTTCTAGGTGACAGGCCAGACAAAGAGAGATTCAGAAGACTTACTGTATATGGATAGTAAAAAACAAGGAGCTCAGTGTCCCTTGCCCAGATGTGGGTTACCGGGGCCCCACCCTGGAGCCAGGCCTGGGGGAGTGGCTCATCTACAAGTGCTTGGTGACCAAGTCCCTACCCATGAGGCCCGGTCAAGCTCAACCCAAAGGAGAAACATGGGTTTGCCTTCCTGTGGGCCCACCACCTACAGGAGGGGCCATACAAGCCAGGTGCATGATGACATGGGCAGTTGCTGAAGGCGTGGGCCTTGGCACTCTGGCCCTAGCTTACCAAAACAGCTGAAAGTTTCCATATAAGGTATAAACGGCAAAAATATCACAAAGTATGCAGAATCACATTAATGTAAAGAAAAGAAAGGGGGAGAATATTTAGCTTTCGCACTAATACCTCATTAATACCTAATTCACTAATACCTAATACATCAGCTGTATGTCCAACACACAGATATCACACCGCTTGGTGCTTCAACGTCTCCCCATCATGCAGGGAAATACTGTACCTCTGACCATAATGTCGCTTCTCACAACGTGGCAGGAAAACTACACTCAGCTGTCAGAACCTTTTCTTGTCCCTGTAAAGCTGAGCTGTCATGCTGATCAGCTGTTCCCGAACAACAAATCCTCGAACTGGAGCTGACACTGTTGGAACACAAACACGAACACGTGCCTGTGGAGCGACGTCTAAACAAAATAAGGACGAATCGTGGGAATAAGACATGGACTGAAAAAGCGCAATTGCTCTATGCTATTGAAGCTATCCAAGTGTCATATGTAAACATGAAGCCGAAGATCTCAAACGCTGCCAGCAGAATACCTTTTCCATACAGGGCTAATTGGCAGAGTGCTAAATACAGTAAATGATAAAGAGGAATAATGAATGGGTTGTCTTTATGTTGCAATTTTAAGTCTTATCGCCTACTCAAAGCATTTCACCTTTTATTATTACATGTTTTTGTTGGTGTTTTTCCACTCATGTAAGACCTTAACACCTTTTCAGAACCTTTCCATTTTCCTAAAGTCAAAAATAGTCCCATCAGAACGCTGATGAAAGGACGTGACACATTTACTTCCTAAATGTGTCCGAGATACGGTTCTTACCTCACTCAAGTGTTTCTCTTTTTCTATACAAAACCGTTGAGCTGTTAAGATTGTTTATCTGCACAGAAAAAGGCTTTAAGCTACAATTTTACAACTTTTAGCTCTAATTTTTTGCTTTTAGCCACTTTTGTTATACCTTTGGCTTTTGGCAACAGCTTTGTGAGTTTTGGCTATTATTTTTGTTACTTTTAGCTTTTAGCTACTGTTTAGCTACCATTATAATATTTTAGCTACAATTTTACTGCTTTTACTTTTTAGGTTTTAGCTAACGTCTTACTACTTTTAGCTTTAAGTTATTGTTTATCTATATTTAGCTTTTGGTTAGCATTGTGTTATATTTATTTTATAGCTACTGTTTTGCCACATTAAGGTATTAGCTTTAATATTAGCTTTCAGCTAATGTTTTGCCACATTATGTTCTTAGCTACTGTTACACAATATTTAGCTTTTAACTATTGTTTTGCCACTTATAGTATGTAGCAAAATGTTTCTTTTAGTTTTAAGCTACTATTTTGCTTTTTTAGCTACAGTTTGACTACTTTTACTTTTATTAACCATTTTGCTATTTGTAGGTTTTAGCTAACATTTTATTACTTTTGGCTATAAGCTATTGTTCATCTATATTGAGCTTTTAGTTAGAATTGCGTTTTTTTTTTTTTTTTGTAGCTACCATTTTGCTGCTTTTAGCAACCATTTAGCAAATTACCTTTCAGCTACTGTTTTGCCACATTAAGTTCTTAGCTACCGTTTTGCAGATTTAAGCTACCATTTTGCCAATATTAGCTTTCAGCTACTGTTTTGCCACATTAAGTTCTTAGCAACTGTTATGCAACATTTAGCTTTTAGCTATTGTTTTGCCACTTCAAGTATGAAGCAAAATTTTAACTTATTTTAGTTTTAAGCTACCATTTTGCTTTTTTTTAGCTACAATTTGATTACTTTTATTTTTATTAACCCTTTTGCTTTCTTTAGGTTTTAGCTAACATTTTATTACTTTTAGCTATAAGCTATTGTTCATCTATATTGAGCTTTATAGCATTGCATTATATTTCTTTTGTAGCTACCATTTTGCAGCTTTTAGCTACCATTTAGCAGATTACCGTACCTTTCAGCTACTGTTTTGCCACATTAAGTTCTTAGCTACTGTTTATTCAGATTTAAGCTACCATTTTGCTAATATTAGCTTTCAGCTACCGTTTTGCCACATTAAGTTCTTAGCTACTGTTACACAACATTTAGCTTTTAGCTATCGTTTTGCCACTTCTAGTATGTAGCAAAATGTTTTACTTTTTTTAGTTTTAAGCTACCATTTTGCTTTTTTTTTTAGCTACAATTTGTTTACTTTTATTTTTATTAACCATGTTGCTCTTTGTAGGTTTTAGCCAACATTTTACTACTTTTAGCTTTAAGCTATTGTTCATCTATATTGAGCTTTTAGTTAACATTGCATTATATTTCTTTTGTAGCTACCATGCAGCTATTAGCTACCATTTAGCAAACCACCTTTCAGCTATTGTTTTGTCATATTAAGTTCTTAACTACTGTTTTGCAGCTTTAAGCTACCATTTTACTAATATTAGAATTTATTTATTCATTCATTTAAAAAAGACCTTATAATAAACATTTACAAAAGGAAAAGAAAGAAAACCAATACAATGAAATGAAAGGTAGCAGAGAGAAGAAAAAAATTCTTATAATATCTGCCCCTTTT
>JARVGS010000835.1:10951898-10966323 GCA_031762315.1 Hypsolebias antenori | reverse complement strand
CCAGCGGAGCTACAACACTGCCGGACCGGAAACTGGCGGAAGCTGCAGGAAACTCGCTAAATAGGGTTAAAAATAATAAAAAATAATAATGATACTAATAATACTTTATTTATAATGCCATTTAAAACAACCACAGCTGCAACAATGTGCTGTACACATGAAAAAAGTACGTTAAAAAAAAAAATTTAAAAAAAAAAATTTTTTTTTCATATTTTTATTAATTCTTAATTATGATGCGTTCGTAAGTCCGGGTTTACATAAGTCGGATGATACGTAACTCGAGGACTACCTGTATACAGATATGTATATGTACATAAATACTAAAATAAATGTAAAGTCCCTACTTTGCAGATTTTCACCTATCGCGGGGGTGTCTGGAACGTAACCCCATGAGTGAGGGAACACTGTACACACATGAAGACCAGTCACGAGAATCTGCCGCGAGCTGCCTGTTCAGCTTGTTTTTATACACTTATCAGTTCAGCCGAGCTCACAGAGTCAGAGGTGTCTTTGGAGTGCCAGCTGCAAACTGCAGCCCCACTCAGCCCTTCATCCAGCTCTCTCTGCTTACCCAAACATATGGTTCATGGGCAGAGATAACATTCTCAGCCCCAGTAATAAAAACATCCATAACCATTGACCAAAAATTCCCCAACAGAAATATTTAGGTGACTTGTTTACGAGTGATAGTGGAATAGAGCGGAAGATGGATCAACGGGTTGGGGCCTCGTCCTGAGGGCGTTGCTTCGGTCAGTAGTGGTGAAGAAAGAGTTGAGTCGAAAGGGAAAGCTCTCGATTTACTGTTGTGTTTACATTCCAACCATTATCTATGGTCAGGAGGTCTGGATCATGACTGAAAGGAGCAAGTGCCGATATGAACTTCTTTAGGGTGGCCATGCTCAGATGTGAGGAGCTCCGGGGAGCTCAGAGTAGCGGAGGGAAGAGGCCCTGGGGAAGATCAAGCACTCTCTGCAGGGATTGTGTATCTTCTCTGGTCAGGGAACGCCTCAAGTTCCCCCCAGAACGAGCTGGAAAGTGTTGCTAGGGAGAGGGATGTCTGGGTTTTTCTCCTGGACCTGTGGCCTCCGTGACCTGACTACAAATAAGAAGATGTTCTAAAAAAGTTTAGGTTGGATTCTGCTGCACATCACTGGACTTAAGCAACTATGAAGGAAAACGAGAAATCTGCCCAATTATTACTAAATTACACAAAAGCAAATACTTCAAGCTGGCTGCCATTATTTGCTTGACATTCAAAATGTTTTATCTTTTTTTTTTTTTAACTATATTATGCTTCAGTGGCGTTCACTGTTTATCTTGAAGAACCTTAAATGTCTTCTGTTATTATGTGCATCTATTTGAATAAATGGTTAAATCATGTAGAGCCAAATAACTGGTGACACATTTTTCTGGGCATGAATGTGTTTGTGTTTATTTGTGGGTCTGTTAGTAAAATATCTCATGAATGGGTGGATTTTAATGAAACCAATCAATATCCATCCTTGTCACTCCTAAGGAGAACTTCAACATCTTCATTTCTGCTACTTCCAGTTCATTCGCCTGTCTTTTTGTCATTGCCAATGTCTCCAGACCATGCACCATAGCTGAAATAGTAGAAAAGCTGAAACGTGCAGAAATAAGCTGAAAGGATCATAACATGCTGGAATTAGCAGAAAGAACATGAAATGAGCACAAAACAGCTGAACAGAACAGCTGAAAGTAGCTGGAAAAATGTTTACATTTGCACAAAGAAGCTGAACCAGAGCAAAATGGGAAAGGAGCAGTAAAACGTTGTAAACAGACCTAAAGACCTGAAGGGTGTAAAATGAGCTCAATTCATTTTCTATGAGAAAAAAAAATGGCAGAAAAGGTTAAATATTTCAAAAAGCTGTCAGTGTGTTGTGATAATTTGCAAAAACTGAATAACAAACCCAGTAATTTAAGCTAGCTTAAATTCAGCATTATATAAGGAATGCTGCATAAATCTGTGTAGCAAATAGTAAGCTTAGTTCACACACATTAATTGGGCTTTTATTATATTCTAAACAGGAACTCTGTTTTATTCCTAGAAGATTCAATGAAAGACAACCAGACTTTTATTTTTGAAGACATTTTGCTTCTTATCTTAAAGAGCTTCCTCCAAAAAAAAAAAAAAAAAAAAAAAAAAAAAACTGAAAAGTGCTGCTTCATCAATCTTCTTCAATCCCAGTGAGCTGCCAGGTTGTTTTATTAATCAACTTAAATATTCATATTATTTGTTCTATAAAAAAAATTGTTAAAAAAAAAAAAAAAAAAACACTAGAAACTAATTAGGACGGTGTCCACAGCTGGTCTTTGCTGAAGACTGTAATGAGCCCAAGGCCTGTTTAATTTAAATTTGGAAGTTGGGGAACAGCCAGTGATAAATACATTTTTAAACCTAAGGCACATGTGGTTCATTAATAGTGTGAAAAGTGAAATAAAGTCAATACCATTCTGCTAATTCCTCTTGCCTGAAAACTGATATAATAATTAATAATTTATTTTAAAGAATTGTTTCAGTTCAAACATGAACGGCTGAATTGTCTTTATAATAAAACTACACAGTAGTGGAATTGGTTTTGTAGATTCACAGGAGAAACACTTTATTTTCGATTGCTGGAGAGTGAAATATATAAATACTGTATAGGAGAAAGAGGGACATTTTTATTTAGTTTAAGGGATTGTTGAGTGCAGCTTTAGGAAATGGCAACAGAGTTGAAACGTGGGCAGAATATGCCTCTGACGTTTATCATATATAACATCATATCATCTGCGAAACAATACACCGTCAAAGAAAATGGCATCCCCTGTTTAACTTTTAACATGTATCTCATTGGTTACACAATTTTAGATTGATGAATTTGTGAAAAATTACCGTATTTCCCGCTGTACATATTGCACCGCCCTATAAGTCGCATCAGTCCAAATATGTCTAATTAAGTGGAAAAAAATCCATATATATGTCGCTTCGCTGTTTACATCGCATCTATTACGCGTCACTGCTGACAACCAGAAATGTGGGCCGGTGTTGTGCCAAAATATCGATTGGCTGCAGAATGGCGGCCGCGGGAGCGTGCACGGGAGGATTTTAACAAGAATTTTATAAGATTAACACTTAAAAATATTTATTTGTTTGTTTGACTTTATAGTAAAAGTGTGTCTCAGTCTAACTTTTACTTAATAAATGCACTTTGACGGTCAAATCAGCTGCATTTCAAAACCTGATTCGCAAAAGCAGAGGGCCGAGCCTCTGCGCATGTTTTTAAAATTTAACAAGATAACCACCTAAAGACAATTATTTGTTTGCTCGATGTCTCATTTTGAGCTCTAAAACCAGAAATCAATGGTTTGCAACTGTTGGCAACTAGTTGGCAAACAAGGTGGAAAAAGGTAGTTTCCAAAATGTCTTAAAATGTTTGTGCGGGTTCCATTTTCTTGGCGTGAGTCAAAGAGCCTTGTAGTTTTGTTGCTAGAAAAGTGAAAATATTACAAAACTTTTAATGTCAACTTGTCTCTTAAAAGTGTCATAAAAACCTAAAAACTTCTAAATGTTGTCATGATACATCTCAAACCAGACTTGAACCCTTCACACGTTTGTCACAATCTCAAACCTGTCTTTATTTTGTTGTGGGTGTCTTAAAACCTTTTCAGATTTTGGAATGACCTCTGAAACCCTTCTCAGTATTATTAAAAACCCTTTGCAAATACTTCTAAATTTTCTTGTGAGGCATCTCTAACCCATCTAATGTCACAAGTGTCTCAAATTTGTCTTGATTTTGTGGATGGCTTCTCAATTTAGTCTCAAACCATTCTACAATTCTTTCATGAACTCATCTAGAACCCTACTCAGGTTTGTTGCAGGTGTCTCAGTCATGTCTCAATTTTGTATCAGGTGTCTTAAACCCATCTCAAAACCTTCTAAATTTTATCTTGTGATGTCTCAAACCTATCTTAATTTGGTTGTGAGTGACTTAAATAAATTTCAGACCCTTTTTCGTTTTATCATAAGTGTCTCAAATATATCTCAAGCGGGCTTCCTGAACCGTTTTTGATTTTGTTACAAGTATCTGAAACCCATTTTGTCATAAATGTCTTAAACCCTTCTTATTTTAATCACAAGTGCCTCAAACCCCTCTCAAATTTGTTGCAAGTCTCCAAAACCAGATTTGAATCTACAGTACCTTGATTTTGTTGCAGGTGTCTCAAACCCTTCTTAAAGCACCAAATATGTATTTTGACACCTGTACTAGAGTTGCCCTCTGACAAATCTAAAAACCATGCTGGTGATAATGAGTCAATAAAAACGGTCCAATTCAAACTGTCTTCATTTCAAAAGTGTCCTCCAGTAGAATAAAGTATAAACACTCGGGGCAGCTGCCAAGGAGAGCACCAAGAAAACCAAGGCAGGTACGATGTCAGCAGAGATGAGCAATGAATAATTGTACACAGTCTAGAATAGTTTTGCAAGATGTGCAGACAAAAAATAAAAGTCATGATATTCATATACTGGCTGCACAAACTCAACCACGACTCACTGCTTGTGAACACTCAAACGAGGCTGAAAAGGAAATTGTGTGTATGTTGTCTTGATAAGTTCTGCTTTTCATTGGTTTATTTTAGTTGTTCGGTTTCGGTTTATTGGTGCCAGGGTGCAGAGTGGCTTGGACAAAGGTCCCTTTCTAGCCCTACAGCCGTTCTTTGCCACTGCGTCACATATTCATGAACACCTTCCCAATTCATTTTGGAGAAAACTGCTGTTTATGTGGATCCACAACTTCTCCACCATACCCCCAGCACTGGCTTTCCTCAGGGCTGTGTGTTCAGCCCCTTTCTATTTACTCTGCTCAAATGTGATGCAAATGACAAGAAAGAACCTCGAACCTTGATGTTGGGGATTGGAACGCATAGATCTGTTGGAGTGGGATTTTAAGCACTAAAAAGCCACAGAGTACAGCAGCTAACTGCTGACTTCCAAAGCTGAGGAGGTTCAACTGAACAATCTCCCGAAGTTATCAATTCTGTCTGACATCACCATAAAAAACAAAATCATTAGTGAATGAAAAAGATGGCACAAGCAAAAAGATATATATTGTTTTTGTTGTATGTGTGTGGATTGGTAAGACACGCCAACAAGCCAATACAGTACTCACACACACAAACACACACACACACACACAAACACACACACACACACACCTTCAAGACACCTAATTAGAGAGTCCTGGTCTGGAGTATAGATGTGTGTAGATATGTGTGAAAAGCAAGGACAGTAAAAAGTGTGTATGTGTGTGTGTTTGCAGATCCTGAGAGAAAAGGGAACAAAGATGGTACAAAGGAGAAATCGGAGTGTGACATGAAATATTTAGCTGGGCTTCAGAGAAAAATGTCCAGAAATAGGTCAGCTCAATATGGTAGCCTTTTACTGGCAAAAATACACACTCCAAACTAACTCACGCACAAACACACACACAGATGAGGTTAACGCCAACGATTTGAGCAAATATATTGCACTATTAGCACTCACAGTATGTGTTGGGGATGACTCAGCCACTACCATACCCAATTTTAGCTCAGTATGTGTAAAACTGAGACTTATATTGAGGCTGATTCTGGCAGATCCTGATCACCCACTTCATGGTGAGTTCAGGTTGTTTCCGTCAGGACGCAGGAATCTGCTGCCCAGATGTAGGATGAACATACTGAAAAATTCATTCATCCCTGTAGCGACCAGGTTTCTTAAACTGATCATTTCTGTGATGTTATTTTAATGTTTCAACATCTTGTCTAGTACAGATGTTCTTTGTGACTACTGACTGTGAAACAAATTGCCTCTTGGGGATAATAAAGATTCTTGAACTTGAACTATAGTAGGGATTAAAACAAATGAAAATGTTTTGACTGATGTTTTGCCTGCAACTAAAAATTAAGTGTAGAGCAGCAAGCAAGAGCCTCAGGACCAATAGATTTTGATGGAAGATGGTGATTTTAAACAACATTTCTCTAACTTTTATGTCATTTTACCGTATACAGTTGGGGTTATCATATATATATGCCAGCTAGACTAAAGGATTTCTACATTAAAAAGGCAATTTCATATGCTGTTGGAACCATATGCTGCTGTATTTATTCATTCATACCCATCTACTCACTACACTCATGTTCGGGTTGCTATTTAATATACCGTATTATTTTTACATTACAGTATTAGTGTTTAGCGTATATCTTAGATCTTTTAGCACACTGTTTAGCATTTGTTTAGTGTATATCTTAGTGTCACATTTGGCTGGTGCTGGTGAACCCAGTGGTGTAGGCAGGCAGGCAAGGACTCATGATCGATAGATATATAAAATAAATAATTTATTAACAAAACTAAAAAAGCTGACAGGGAAGCAAAACAAACATAGTATAAATAGGGGGGTGCTCTCGATACAGACAGGTCATCACCAGTGAACAGATAACAATGCCAGGACAAGGACTAACACTGAGACACAGACTTATACAGGAAACACCAATTAGAATAAGTGAAGGCACCTGTGAGTAATCACATATGCCAGAGAAAGAGACAGAGGATGTAAGATATGAACATGACACAAGATGGGGCTAGATACTAAAGAAACACAAACCCTATAGAGAGAAACAAAGGATCGGGGGGAACGCAGACATAAACAGGACACCGGGGACAAAACTAGAACTGCTACATTTAGTGTATATCATAAATCTTTGTATATCGTTTCTTTTTTTTATATATATTTTTGCTATTTTTAGGTGTAACCATGACTTTGAGTACAAAATTTTGTTCCACCTCATGTACCACATGTGATGCGAATGACAATAAAGATATTTGAATTTGAAATTTAAAGGATTTAATACAATTTGTGTTTTTATTTAACCATTTAATGAATTACATCTATCAAAGTTACCTCTCAGTACAGTTCTAAATATAAGCTAGCTTAGCACATCCAAGCAGCCACAACCTCTTATTTTTGCTGTAATATTGTGTAGAGTTTAATTTAACAGATGTTTATGATAAACTACTTGAAACTGATTCTCTGAGAGAACTTTGTAAGTTTGGGGAAAAAACATTAATTCAATACAGTTTATTTATATAGCACCATATCACAACAGAGTTGTCTCAGGGCACTTTAACGGAACATTAACATACATAGAAAAGCCATTTAGTAAAGTTATCTATCTAAGGAAGCCAGCAAACTTGAGTTAAGTGGAAACACTTGCTATAATCTGGGGCGTATAAATATGTCTTTTAGTGTTGATATGTTTTAATTAAAGGAACTAAAGCGGCCTGTCTCACTGTGAGAGAAACTCAAACAGCCAGTCTCTCGAGAACCAGGAGTTTGGTCATGCTGGCAAAGTGCGCATCTGTATGATGATGACGACGCTCCGAACCCGTTAACATTTAATAGGAAGACATCCTGACTGCCTGTGAGTGCTTTGAGATGGAGAGGGTCTCCCATCTGAGCCACTGCTCGCACCCAGGCCCACCGTTCATCCGAAAGCACGACCCACCCTGCTCTGATTGGACAAAACGCTGACTATGGTTCTGTTTAATTGTTGTTTAATCCCTGTATCATAATTAGATTGGATGGCTTTAACACAAACACAAAGTTAAAAAAATAACTGTCTTGGTAACGGAGAACTTTAATCCCTGATTTAGCCATTATTGCATTCAATAAGATTAATTAGCTGTGGTGGCCATCTTGAATTGAGCTGACTCCAAAAGTTAATTGTTGTCATGGATGCAAGGCTGTTTTCAACACAACAAAAGACAACGGGGTGAAGATAAAAGACAGGATGAGACACCGGAGGGGATTATACCCCGCCCACCCCCGTCCCGCAACTTCCTGCTTTTGTTACTGACACATGAATTAATGAGGTTCAAGTAGGTGGCATCACACCAGGGAGACGGTGTTCTTTAGTGGCATTTCTGAACCATAAATAATCTGCATTGTGATCTGAAAGCACAAAACTAGTCGGAACGTTGCGTAAAATGTAAACAAAAACAGAATGCAATCATATGCAAATCTCATAAACCCATAGTTTATTCACGGTGGACCATTAATACGGCAAGTCCTGATGCATGCTTGATAATCCATGTAGACTAGGTAGATAAATACAGCAAGGATATCAAATGCTTAAACTGAGAAAGTGTACTTTAAAAAAATAAAGCAATTTTGAAATAAACATCTATAAATCAAACACAGGACAAGGGAAACAAAATGCTGGAAAAGTAAGTGGTATGAATAAGAAACGTTTGGCACCTTTCCAGAAGTGTAAGCTGACCATGCACCCATATACCAAAAGAAAGGCAGGCTTTTGAAGTGTATGCTAATAGACTGTACAATCCTTGTCTTCTGTACAAACATCATGGCTCATGGTTTCAAAAAACAAATTTAAATATCCATATATTTGATCATAGTTTTCCTCTTTTAGTTCATTGCAGATGAGCTTTGGTCGAAAGAAGACAGACGGGTTTCTGGACGGTGTTCACATGGGGTTTCTTCTTTGTGTGATAGAGCTTTAGCCTGTGATTCTGGATACAATGAAGTGTGGTTACAATGGTTTGTGGAAGTGCTCCTGAATCCAGAATCAGACCTGTTTTTAATGCAGTGGCCCCTGAAGGCCCAAATAACCGGCATCTAATGTTGACTTTTACTTCAAAGATTTTGACAGGTTCTTGAAGTCTTTAGATCGCATCATGAACTGCAGATGGTGGTATATTCAAAGTCTTTCTACTTTTCCGTTGCGGACCATTATTTTGACAATGTTCTTGCACAGTGGTGAAGCTCGGCCCATTTTTACGTCCAAGAGATTCAGCCTCTAAACTAATTAAGTTTTCTCACTGACTTGTTGCCAATAAGCCTAATTAGCTGCAAAACGCTGGTCCAGCTGTTTCTTTTTTGTACCACTTGCAGCCATATGTGCCCCTGTCCTAACTTTATTTAGATATATTGCTGCAATTAAATTCAAAATCACCGTATTTTTTTCCATAAAAATAAACAAATTTCTTAGTTTAAAATTTTCATGTTTACTCTGTCCCATTCAGTTACGTAAAATTTGCCAAGTACTGTATTGCATTCTGTTGTTATTTACATTATATGCAGCATCCCAACTTTATCAAAGTGGGATTGGATTTATTGCTATTACTCATTAAATGGATGAAGAATGTCCAGAGCGCAAAGTTATATATTTAAATCTCAGCGGTCCCAACCATGGTCCTTGAGGAACGCCATCCTGCATGTTTCAGTTGTTTCGCTGCTCCAACACACCTGATTCTGTGATTTTATTAATTCCTCGAGTTCTGCCAAAGCCTGTTAAGCACTCATTCATTCAAATCAAGTGTGTCAAAGCAGGGAAACAACTAAAACATGCAGGATGGCGTTCCTCAAGGACCATGGTTGGGAAGTACCACAAATTAAAAATCAACAAACAAGAGAAGTCAGGGAAAATGGAAAAACATTCATAAACATCTCTTTTTCTTTCCTGTCCACACAAATTGAACAAAAACAAATCATTTTTTTCTCAGCAAAAACTCCAGTTGTGTGTAAACAGGAAGTGTAAACAACAACAACAAAAATATTTAAAAAATATATATATACAGTAGTCCCTCGCTACTTCACGGTTCAACTTTTGCGGACTCGCAAAGTAAGACTGAACACGGGGAAAAAAATTGCATATGACACATGATTGGGACAGTACTGAATACGTACTTTACAGTAAAAGGTAACGAAAAAAATAAATACTTCATACAGGCGCTGCCATTTTGCAGTTTTCTCTCAATACGTCTACACTGTATCTCCACTCAGAAGGACTGCATTTCCCAGAAGCCAACAGTGCTCCCACCAAGAAGCCCTGTTGCCTTCTGCTGAAATACGTAGAGGGAAAGTTTTGATCTGATGGGAAAAAGTTTGGCACTTATTACAGTGACTTCAGTGAATGCAGTGAGCCACATGGAACCCACTGGGGACGGGACCGGAACTGGAGCAGAACCGGACCTCCAGACCCATCGGCAAATCTGAAAGCTACTAGCCGGCACAAGGACTTCCAAGTAGGTCTGGCGCTCCCGCCAGAGCCCACCACCACCACCCTGAGCCAGCGAGCTGACCAGAACCAACAGGTCAGGTCCGCCGAAAGGGAACCAAGCCGGAGCGGAACCGAGCCATTGCTGTTCTGCAGAGCTGAGTAAAATTTAGTAGCTACATATACAGTACTGTACGTATGTTGTTAAAATGAGTAGGTTTAAGATTTTAGAACATTGCAAGAGTGTGGGAAGGGTTTATAAAGCCTTAAAATATGTACAAATACTAAAAAAAACAACATTGCTACTTTGCGGATTGTCACTTATTGCGGGGGTCTGGAACGTAACCCCTGCGATAAACAAGGGTCTACTTTATCTGTAGTGTGAGTTTGTTGATGTCTTCTGTGAAACAGGACGTCTTTTTCTACAATTAAATATATTTTTAAAACGCCATGTGGAGGTAGAGTTGCGTTTTTTTCTGCATTTCGTATGCAAAAACTTTTAATTTATTCTTACTTTGTTTGTTTGTACAAGCATTTTTATAGGAATTGATATAATGCATATTAAAAGTAGCCCACGTTTCTTTCAGCTGCTTCCTTCTTCAGGGGTTGCCACAGCGCGCGAGCTCGGATAAAAGATTTGGCAATTTCTTTTATGCCGGATGACCGTCCTGACTCAGCCTGGGGTCAAACTGTTATTTCTGATGTTAAATCAAACCTTAAAACTAACATTACATGCTTAGAGTATGTGTTGGGGATGAATCTCACCTAGTTTGAGCTCAATAACTGTCAAACTAACTGCTTTAAAGTGACTAATATTAACGAGCTGTGGCAGCCACCTTTATCGGATTGACTCCGAACTGTAACCGGTTGTAAACACAAATCTGGTGATTACTTACTGAAAGTCTCACCAAAACACATCCAGTGGTTCATGAGATATTTTGCTAACAGACAGACAGAGTTGACTCCAACAGCTGGTGCCAGTGGTTTAAGCAAATCTGCTGCTTAAATGTGTAGTGCTCAAAGCGTGTGTTGGGGATAACTGTCAGCTACTAACACAACAAAACAGAGTTGAATATGTCTAAAGCTGACAGTTACCAACATGTGTTTACTAAGAACGGCTGGTTTCTTTGGAATGACTCCAGCATGTCATCACTTGTAGATGTTCCTTCAGTGATGAGTTGCTGAAAGTCTCATTAAAACACATCCAGTGGTTCGTGAGATATTTTGCTAAAAGAGGCAAACGTGTTTCCAAACAGAATGAAAGTGGCAAGAGTAGTTCCAATACATAAAAATGGTGACAAATGTGTATTCAATAACTATAGACCTATATCCTTGTTGCCACAATTTTCCAAAATTCTAGAAAAATTATTCGTGTCCAGACTTGATCAATTTTTGGAGAAAAATAATGTTCTAAACAATAGTCAATATGGATTTAGATCAAATAATTCAACATCCATGGCTCTCATGGAGTTGATGGAACAAGTTACCACAGCTATGGATCAGAAACAACATTGCATTGGTATATTTGTTGACCTGAAAAAAGCATTTGACACCATTGACCATTCTATTTTACTTGATAAATTATATAAATATGGTATTAGAGGACCTGCATTGAAATGGATATTTAGTTATCTAGAAGATAGGAAACAGTTCGTTCAAATAGATGATGTAAAATCTAATTTAAGTAATGTTTTATTTGGAGTACCACAAGGTTCTGTACTTGGACCTAAGTTATTTATTTTATATGTGAATGATTTAATGAAGGTGTCTGATGTCCTTAAATGTGTTCTTTTTGCTGATGACACTACTTTCTTTTGTGTGGGCAAAGACTTGGAAGTAATGTTTGAGTTGATAAACATTGAATTTATTAAAATACAGTACTGGTTTAAATTAAATAAGTTATCCTTGAATCTAGAAAAAACTAATTATATGATTTTTAGTAAGAAAAAGATAACTGTTGATGTTCATTTTAAGATTGATGGTTCTAAGATATGTAGGGTAAGGGAGGGGAAGTTTTTGGGTGTAATTTGATGATAGGTTGTCATGGAAACAACACATACATTTTGTAAAAACTAAAATAGCTAGGGCTATTTAAGTGCTGTGTAGTTAAAGATTTATTAAATGAAAAAGCAATGTATTTGTTGTACAATACAATAATAATCCCACACTTAATTTATTGTGTTGAGATTTGGGGTACGGCGTGTAAAACTGTAACCAAGCCTATTTTTATTTTACAGATAAGAGCCATAATGATTATCACTAGAAAACATTATTACCATCCATCAAATGTTTTGTTTTGAAAATTGTAATTGCTGAAATTTTATGATTTGGTTGATTATAATATTCTTTCAATATTGTTCAAAGCTCAGAACTTCACACTACCCTCAAATATCCAGACGCTTTTTGTAAAATGAAAAAGTAATTACAATCTAAAGGGTACATATATTTTTGTCATGCCACAGCATCGAACCAGTTTAAAGAGTAGGTCTACTTTAATTTATGGAATTGGTCAATGGAATGGTTTAGAAAATGATATTAAAGTTGCAAAATCAATTTTTCTGTTCAAGAAGATGATTAAAATTAAGTTTCTGGAAAAATATTTATAAATTAGTTTGTATAAAAATTGTATGTATGGTAAACTATGATGAGTTATTTACTGTGTAATGTTCTTTATCGATTACTATTTTTTGAATTAATTGCTTGAATTAATTTTGTTAAAGAAGGGGCAGATACAATAAGATTTATATCTTCTTCTGCGTCCTTTCATTTCATGTACTGTTTGGTTTCTTTTATTTGTGTGGTGTTGTAAATAGTTTATTTGTGTTCTTTTAAACTTGAAATGAATAAAATTAAAAAATAAATAAAAAATAAATAAATCTAAACCAGGTGTGGGCATCAATGTCAGTGTTCATCGGATTGACAAAATATGTCATTAGCCTGCAGAATTTGAATGTGCAGCCATAATTTGTGTGTATTGTCTAAATATATATTGACTGTTTAAAAAAAAAAGTTGAATGTTTCATATTTTTGTGACTGTTACATTAAGTAAGTTAATACATTTGATTAGTTTCAAATGCATTTCTTTGAAAGATTTTCCTTTTTAGTCTTTGCTATGACAATCGTAATAACTTTCCTCATTAATAAAAATAAAACTGTGTAGTATACTGATGCAGCCTGGTGAGTTGTGTATGTGTTTGTAGGTCATCCAGGTGGAAGAAAAGTAGAAGTGCAGTATGTTGACTTTGGCAATAAGGCAGTCTTGTCTGTCAGTGACTTGAGGAAGATCAAGGATGAGTTCTTTGCCCTTCCTGCCATGGTGAGAACGCAATATTTCACAATAATTCTTAATTAGTTTGACAATATGCAGATTATCCTAAAATGCAGTGCAGCTAAAATCGTTTTGTCAGTTTGTTTAAAGTTTTGCAGTAAGATTTAATATTTTAAATACAAAATGAGATGTATTTGCATAATCTAAATGAGTTTTTGTACTGATTTTTTTTTGTTGTTGTAAAAGTTTGTGTTAAACTTACTGCAGTGTTTCCCCTACATAACGTGCCATGGCGCTCATCTCGTCCGTGAGTTTTGTCCGGGGGGGGTGGGGGGGGGGACAGACAGAGACACGTCTTGAGCTGCGCAGCACTTATACTGACAGATTTGGGCGGGGCAGAGAAAGCTGCGCGCTGTTTGCACCAACACTTTTGGAGCAGGGCAGAGGAGAGAGACAAACATCTCAACCACGCTTGCCCGTACACAGTTTTTTTTTTGTGTGGGGGAGGGTGAGATAGACAAACGTGAGTGCGCTGTTTGTACTGACAGTTTTCAAGTGTGTGTGTGTGGGGCGGGGGCGGTATGTCAGCGTGAGTGTTCAGCATGAGGGAAGAGGCTGCTTTTAGGTTTTTAGCTTGTGCACCTGCATTGCGAGCTTCTAGTTTAGCGTTACATCAGTGCCGACAGGTGGTTGGAGATTTGGGTAGGCGGGGTGCTCGGTTCTGTTGAGGGGGGTGGGGTGCCCCGCCTATATAGTGGTAGGGGAAACACTGAAGATATTAAATGGGCCAGATTTCTTTTTAAAAGTCTTCAGTCAAAGGTTGTTAGATTTATTTACAGTATTTAGATAAAAATGTGTTTTAAGGAAGCATTTTTTTCCAAATGTGTGTGTTTGTGTGTGTTTGTGTGTGTGCGTGTGCGTGTGTGTGCGTGCAGTAAGATGGCGCCCGTGTACATGGCTTGCAATCCACCTCTGCTGACGGTGTTCGGATTTTTTTTGTTTTGTTCGTTTTTCATCTGGGACGTAAATGCGCTACTGGTGTATGATCGACAACAGCTCCTGGATCTTCGTTTTTCTGCCACTGATGTCGCTTATTTGATC
>JARVGS010000835.1:10940869-10951798 GCA_031762315.1 Hypsolebias antenori | reverse complement strand
GCATAAAAAAGACGACGTAAGGTGTGATGACGTCACTGGGGGCGGCGCCGTAAGTCCGAGTTGCCGTAGGTCGGGGGGCGCCGTAACTCGAGGACAACCTGTAGTCCCCATAATCGAACCATGAGAAAAGTTTATAAAGATACGATTACTCAGAACCCAAAAACAGTGAAGTTTGCAAGGAGAGACAGATCCAGACGTGTTAACAAGGTTAAGTGACTACAGAGATCTGAAAATGATGGTGATGGTGCAGAAGTCTCATATCAGACAGCTTCATAGATCAAATGGACTGACAGACTCGACATGGTGTTCCAACTGCAGATTGAATTGGACTAAGGGGAGCTCCAATTGCATCCAGGTGCAGATAGATCATTCCAGCTGCTCATGTTGAACAGATGCTGGATCCAGAACTGACAGGCATAAACAGGTAATCCACAAGAAGGAACAGAGCAAGCTAACGGAAAATCCACTCATTCTGCAAGGCATGGTCCTGGTTCGACATGGATCAACAGAGATTTGATTGATGAGAAGAAAACAATCGTCAGGTAGAAGCCTTCATGAGTTCAGGGTCTATCCAAACAGAGTTCAAAGAGATACACAGCAGGTACCAACAGGGTGGTTCGGAACAGAACTTTAAGCTGACCAGCTCTGAAACCGGTGGTCTTGCATGGATCCAATTAATCCAGGTGAGTGCAGATGGAAGCCCAGCAGAACTATGATGCAGATGCCAGTCTTCCTTCAAGCAGCTCCTCCTCTGAGCTTCCCAGCACGAGAGGCTTCTTCCAGGTGAGCAGTGGTCAGACTGATCGGAGAGGCTGGAGTCGTTCTTGGCTCGGTTCTGTTCTGGTCCGGTTCCATCAGATTCCTCTGCGGCCAACAGCAATCCCACGGAGGTGGACGGTCCTTTGATTAAAAGTATCGGGCAGCCCACTGAGGCTAACCGGCTCAGTTTGGGTCATTTCTCCCACAGCTCGGCTCAATTCTGTTCGGGTCAACTTCCCCACGGCTGACAGCAGACACCCACGAGGAGCCGGTCCAACAGAAAGCTGGCACGATACCACACTGCAATCCTGATCAGAACCGAGCAGAACCATAGAGGTCTGGATGAAAAGATCGGTTGGAGTCCGGAGAAGAAAACACCAGACCTTTGGACAACAACTCCCTCGTTCGAGGGGCCACCTGGCCAGCAGGCTGCGCTCGGAGTGACAGATGGGGTGGAAGCGGATGGTCCTGGACCAAAAATAAATACAGGTAAATAAATAAATTTGGACGGTTCCATTCGGCTCTTTGAGTCCCACTGAATTCGATTGGAAGAGGGATCAATCTTTTAGTCTGGTTCGAAAAATGGGTCAGTTTGATGTTATAGGACTGCAGAGAAGCCGGGGGAGTTGCCGTCCTTCCGCTTGCAGGAAGTCAGAGTCAGTCAGAGTCAGAGAATCTTTATTGACATTGCACCGAGGTACAGCGGGAATATGTACGCACAGTCGTCCGAAAGATGGACTAAGTGTGTGAAGCTGCAGCTAGAATCAGCTCGGCCATCTCATTCCTTATCAGAATGATAATCTTAGATATGAAAAAATGAAACATTGGTTTTATTTTGTGTTAAATAAAAACGTTCAAAGATATAAGCATTCTTCTTTCTTATTTTGCTTAATGACATTTAACTCTGCAGGTCATCCCTGAAATTCTGATGCACAGAATCACAAGTTCAAGTGTGAACTGTGTCACAGAGTAAACACAATAAAAACATGTATTATCTGCAGCATTGTTCATTAAAATGACTCAACACTATTAATGTATTACAGAAAATATACATACAGTAGGCACACTTGATATTGTAGACCATTGCATTAGTTAATACATTCAGCAAGTACTTTTACTTTAATACTTTAAGTATTTTTAAAAGCAAGTACTTATTTACTTTTACTTAAGTAAAAACATTAATATGGTACTTCTACTTTTATTAGAGTACATTTTTGTCTGTTTATTTGTACTTTTTACTTAAGTACAGTGTTTGAGTACTTTCTCCACCTCTGCCAGATGTTCCCAACCGGGTCCTGCAGAAACATCCTGCATGTTTCAGTTGTTTCAGGGATTTAATTACTTCCTCGCGTTCTGCAGAAGTCTGTTAATCACCCATTTATTCAAATCAGGTGTAGGGAAACAACTAAAACATGCAGGATGGTGTTCCTCAAGGAGCAGTGTTAGGTACCAATAAGCTGGACTGGGCAGCTAACACCAACGCCCTTTACAAGAAAGGGCAGAGTCGCCTTTTTCTTCTGAGGAGACAGGTCCTTTAACATCTGCAGGACCATGCTGCAGATGTTTTACCACTCGGTGTTCTCCAGCATCGTCTTCTGCACTGTGGTGCGCTGAGGCAGCAGGGTGAAGAAAGCTGATGCCAATAAACTCACCGAGAGAGCTGACTCAGTGCAGTCTCTGACAGACGTGTCCTTTGTACGGAACATCTGGCACAACAATTTCCTTTGGGATCAGTAAAGTTCTATCTTATCTTAAATAGTTCTGTGAATATATGTCTTAGTGTCACACAGTAGCAATTTTAACCTCTTTTCACGGGAGGTGCTCAAGCACCCCTAAATTTTAGTTCAGCACCCCTGAAAGTTTAAGAAACCGTCATTAGGATTTTGTAAATAAACTCAGTTCTCAAATCTTAGATTCATTGAAATATGGAATAAATTTGGACTAAATATGGAATGAATGATAATGCTTTTAAACAGGCCAGTAAAATCTATCGATCCTGAACGCCACCTGTCAATCAGTCCAATGCGCTTGTCAGCGACTGACCAGTCTCAGTCTGACTCAATTTGTCTGGAAGTGAAGCACCCCTTATCTGCCGGAGCGCCACCCACTTTGACAACATTGTCGGGGTTTTGCAATATAAACGCTTTGCAAACAGAGGTTGAAAGTTAAATTAAAGGTTAAAGAGGTCTTAATTTGAGCCGGATCCTGCCGGAACAGTATCCGGGATCTCTCTTATTTTGACAGGGTGCGTTCCGGTAACTCTCAGGCGTACTAATAATAAAGTTATGAACAAATATAACTGCCTTGTACGAATAAAACATAATAGATATGTAAACTGAAAATAATTACATAAACACTCATTTTAAACACAACATACGAGTTGCCCCTTCAAGTACCATTTCCGCCTCAACCCTTAAAAAAATCTCCACCCCTCCTGAAAAAGTGATGGGGATGAGCGCAGAACTAACCAGGCAGTCATATCTGAGGAGTCCGCCTTGAGGTTTCACATGTGGAGTCCGACAGCAACGAGTAGGGACAGTGTTGGGCTCGAAATTGTCAAGTGGGGGAGTGGAATAGGATGCTTGACAAAAGAGAAGTGTTTACAAATGTAGGTAAATAAAGATGTTTAACAATCCGTTAAAATATACCAAAATACAGGAAATTGCATCTACTTTATTTATAATTTTCTGGGGGAGGTGAGAGAAGTTTCAGCTTTTTTCTGCTATTTCAGCTACTGTTTAGCTGTTTTACGTTAAGCTTTTTCATCTAGTTCCACATTTTTGCACTCATTTCAACCTTTTTCATCCTAATTCATCAAAAATGTGCTCTTTCCACTACCTTCTGGTAATGTAAAATTCTTTCTGCCTTTTTTAGCTACTTTTCAGCTTTTTGCAAATTTAAGCTTTTTTTTTTTCAGATAATTTCCATTTTTTGTGCTAATTTCTGCTTCTTTCAGCCTAATTGGACAAATGTGTTCTTTCATGTTTTCTTCTGTTAATTTAAGATGTTCTATACCTGTTCAGCTACTTTTTTTCATTTTCAAGCTAATTTAAGCTGATTTGAGATAAATTCAATTTTTTTGTGATAATTTCTGCTACTTTCAACCTAATTAACTTCTTTATGCTAATTTCAGCTTGTTATGCTCCTTTCAGCTTATTTCTGCTAGTTTTTGCTTTTTCTGCTATTCAGTTATTATTTTGCTGTTTTATGCTAATTTTAGCTTTTTCAGCTAATTCCACGTTTTTAGCTCATTTCAGCTCTTTCCGCTTCCTTCTGGTAATTTAAGCTTATTTATGCCTTTCAACTACTTTTCAGGTTTTTTTTTTTTTTTTTTTTTTTTTTTTTTTTACTAATTTCAGCCTTTTTTAAGGTAATTTCTTATTTTTTCTGCTAATTTCTGCTTATTTAAACCTAATTCAACAAATATGTGTTTGTTTTGCTTTCTTCTGCTTATTTAGGGTTGTTCTTTCATTGCAACTACATTTCTGAATAATTTTAAGCTAATTTCAGCTGTTTCTCATCTAGTTCTTCTGAAATAAGCAGTCACACTGCATCTGTATAAATAAAGGTTGAATGAATGAATGAATTTTTGCAGAAATTGCAATGTCTCTAGTTTGATTTATTTTATTATTATTTTTTACCTAAGATAATAAATGTATTAGTGTCATTCAGTGTATGGCGTCGTGTGTAAGCTGAGGCAAACCAACCACTTATAGTGAACATATTCATTGTTGTTAATCTTTATTCCCACTTAGCCTCAGGGGGAAAGTGATATTTGTTATCTGAGCAAACGATAAATACTTCTTCTCCTGTGAAGGGAGCACCAAGCAGGACAACAATCAGTAGAACAGAGCAAAGTGGGAGGCACATGAAGAAATATGACGGTTTCCTCTGCATACTAATGATGAAGCCACTGATGAGACTGAGAGAAACGGGAGCAGACAAGCCAAGGAAGCAGCTGCCTCAGGTTCAAGGAGACACTGCCGTCTATGTTTACTTGACTGGAAAGAAAAAGAGATGGATGGGTGGGAAAAAATGGCCTTGTTTACTCCCCATCAGGACAGTATTAAGGAATGATGAAGGGGGAAATGAAGGAAGTCAAGAGAGTAAGGCAAAGGGGAGCACAAAGGAGGAGGGGATGTGATAAAGACGAAAGGAATTAGACACAAAGACTGTTTGGTACCATTTTGTTGAAGAAAGAAAAACTCACGTCACTAAAACAACATGGATCTAAGAAAACAAACTGCAAACCAGTCAGCTTATTTATATGGAAGCGAAAAAGTCTCATAAATAAATTTAAAATGGATTAATAGAAATGCTTTTTCATTTCAAAGTCAAGCTGCATGTTTTGACTCATAAATAAAATTTAAAATGAATAATCCAAACTGCATTTTCATTTTCGTCTTCAAGACTGCTCAATTTGTAAATTAATTAAAATGATAAATAAAATCCATATATTTAAGGCGGGGAAAGTAGTCACTATGCTGTTTCGTATGATGATGTGTGACACACTGAACATGGACAGAAAGATCAGAAAGAGCTTAGAAAGAAAATTACTGACAGCAGTTTAAAGGTGTTGGATAAATAAATATCCTTTCACCGTCTAGTCACTCTGAGGATACGAGAGGTTTTTAACAGGTCTTCTTACAAGAGGCAGAGTTCACAACAGGTGAAGTTACATGCTTGGTCATGAATATCTGCATCAGACAGTGAGGCAGGAAGTGTTTTAAAATGCTTATCAGACAGAGGCGAGGGCAAGACGGCCTCGGTTTCACAGCTTACAGACTTGGAGGCGTCCTTGGAGTTACCAGGTGCACCTGCAAGCTCCTCTCCGAGACAAAAAACAACTTTCCGAACTCACACACATTAATTTAACATTAGTTGGTGACAAACATCCATAAACATTTACCAAAGTCCCTTGACAATAAGACCATCTCTAAGCAGCTTGATGTTTGTCTGACTACAGCTAAACAGATTATTCAGAAATTTACGATAACAGGTCCTTTCAATGGCCAAACATTCTACACTTATGAGATAATTCAATTAAACTAATTCTGAATTTAAAAAAAATACTGATAAAGTCATAATAATGGGTGATTTCAATGTTCATGTAGTTGTTGAAAGTGATAGCTCAAACATGTCCTTTAAAAATTTCAAAGGATCAGTTGGTTTTACCCAAGGCGTCTACACATCCACTCATTCTCATCATCACACTCTTGGTCTGGTTCTGACTTATGCAATAGAGATTACGGACTTATTAATACATCCTCAAAATCCAGCAGTTTTTATTGTTTTATTGACTTTGGTTTTGTGTTCAAAAGATGAGGGAGAGAAAAAATAAATTACTAAAAATAAAGGAATGAACCCTAAAATGAATTTTTGGACCTTACACCCTCTTCACATTCTTCGGTTCCTTTTACAGACTCAGGATTTCTTGCATATTATATTTGTTTTTAATTGAAAACAAGTAATAAGTACTGTGTTTTACAGTCCTCACTCCAAACACAAGGTCAAACTTAATATTTATCTGTCACTTACACTAAAGAAGGCATTCACCACATTCATTAAATAAAATCATAATGTCCAAAATATATTTGTTTTCAATATGAATAATGCCTTAGTTTATATAAAACACTACCATGAAAACAGCATTTTATATAAAATTTTAACTACCATATTTTTCGGACTACAAGCCGCACTTAAAAAAATCCTTTAATTTTCTCAAAAATCGACAGTGAGCCATCCAATGCGCCCTATGTATTAATTCTGGTTGTACTTACTGAGCTTGAACCGATTTTATGTCATACAACTGAACAATGTTAAGAGTTATTATGAATGAGCTGAATAAAGTTTGACTTATCTGACCATTTTGTTTCGCTTAATGCGCCTTATAATCCAGTGCACCTTATGTATGAAAATAGACCCGTTCATTGATATTGCGCCTTATGGTGCAAAAAATATGGTGCATGATGAAATTTGGACTTTCAACTCAATTTGGTCAACGAGGACCCTCATCAGTATGCATCCCACGAGAACCGATCAACAGAGGATGCCATCTCCTGTGGTCCACACTGCTCTCACCCACCTGGAACAGAAGGACTCATACGTCCGCATGCTCTTTGTGGACTTCACATTCCCTTGAAATGCAGCCACCTATTATTATCCACCTGACAAGGGTTTCTTAACTTTATATCTTACTCTTCTGTCAACTTTAATGCGACCCTAACCGCAACTGGCTTGGCGCTGTGTGTCACAAAAGGCTGGTGCAGATAAACCCAGTGGTGCAGGCAGGCAGTCCAAGACTCAGGAGGAATATTAAATAAAGAATTTATTTACAAAAACAAAAGTCCGTCAGGGCAGCAAGACTTACATGAGTCACAAGGAGCAGAACAGGGCATCACCAGTGGAAAGCACACAATGCCAGGACAAAGGACTAACACAGAGACGCAGACTACCTACAGTGACTAACAAGACAAAACACCTGTGAGGACACACAGCTGAAACACATCAGGGTAAATGATAAACTGGGAAAGCAGGGAGTGCAGGAACAGAGACACAACACCAGATGGAGGCATACACTGGGGAAACACAAACCCTATAGAAAACAGTAATAATCAGAAGAACACAAGACATAAACACAACACAAGATGATGCTAGACACCAAGAAACAACCCACAATCCCTACAATTATTGCGAGTATCACTCAGCCCTCTGTGAATAGCAAGTGGCCATCAGGGCACTAATAATCTATTGTTGGACTAATGGTCCTCCTTTTGCATGGGATCAGCTAGTTCTGGATGTCAACAACAAACTAGTTGATCCACTATGAGAAGGTGCCATTTATAAGACTGAGCTTATTGCAGCTTCTCAGACTGAAGAAGTCTTTTGGATAAAAGACAAAAGGTTCAAGAAGAAGTATCTGTCCAGAGGACCTGACTTAACTTTTTTTTAGATTTTTCTACCTGGATTACTGAGCGTGCATCAGGATTTCTTGGTTTGGTGTTTCCACACCTGATTTGATAGCGCTGAAAACAAAGTTACTGTTCTGAGCATTGTTGGACCTTAAATTTTATCCCTGACCACTTGTAGCACATTTATATGACAAGGTCTGTACACAACAAAATATACTTTACATAAAATATTAACATGCAGATTGACAGAGCAGAGTTTCGGACGGTAAAATTTTAGGGGTTTGTGATGAACCTCAGAGCAACAAAAACGATACTGTGTTTCCACTGAATGTGAAGTGATTCTTAGCAAAAGATGACTTTTAACCTTGCATTAAACTTAAGAAAAATTGAAAGAAAAACATTTTTAATCATCAGATTGATGGGAGAGACACTGTGACTCACCATCTTGAATATCTAGATACTTTGTTTTCTGCCTGAAGACCCTGAGCTTGTCTGGTATTATGTTGAGATGTGAAAGCTTAGAGACAAAAAGAGACCGCGCTGCTCTAGTTTTTTTTTTAATAACATCCTTTTAAAAACAAAAAGGAAAAAAAAGCAAAGAAGAATTAACTTGTACCTTATTTTGTATAAACAACCTGACTAAATCCTTAAAAAAATGTGAGCCTTTTGCATCTTTGTTACAATTTAAAAGTTAGTTCAGTTAACATTCAGAAAGAGTTCATAAATACAGTCTTATAGATGTACTGTGAAGTTAATGTACATTAAAAGCTAATTCACCTTGTCCTAAAAAGGACTGTTAATATGCAGAATTGAAGCTAAATGAAGTGAAAGACATCCAGGTTCCCTTCAGGAATGGTTCCTGTCCACAGAGACTCTTTACAGGGACAGATTAGGGTGCGTTACTGGAAAACGCGGCACGTTGCCCATCTGTTTCAAATTCTGGGAAGACAAAAATAAACGGATAGATCAAAACCGATGAATATTCAAATTAGTCTTGAATTATTTACCAGTTAAAAGAACAACTGATATGTTACATGACATGTTACATGACAAGAAATCTCAATTTTACTTTTGAATTATCTCAGGGTTATTACTTATGTCTATAGATTTTCTTACAGTTCATCCATGACCAAACATTTAAACATTCATCAACGTGAAAACCACACAGACATTACAAAACTGGACTCTAACCTTTCAAACAGATGAAATTGAAATGATCCCAACATGGAAGATCCTTCCAGTAGAACAGGTCACTGGTGTCCATGCCTCCACAGGGACTAGAGACTTGCCAGATATAGCTGTGCTCCCATTTGACATAGTACATGGAAGCACCTGACATCCAAAACCATTCGTTTCTTCTTAGAAATCTATGGAAGAAAAAAAAAACGGAAACTAGCAACCCTTGAAGAAATGTATATGGGAAAGTCTTAAATCTGTTGGTACTCTGTGTATATGTTGGGGATGACGCAGTTATCACCACTCCAAAATTTTGAGTGATAGTAATGGTAGACCCTTCCGCTGTATTTTCAACTATGGTGAACAAAACAGGATGTCAAATTGGTGAAATGCCATCCATCCGTTCATTCATTATCTTCTGTTGGTTCCGAAGTTGGGTCGTGGGGGCAGCAGCTTGAGTAGGGAGGCCCAGACATCTCTTTCCACAGCCAACTCTTCCATCTCTTCTAGGAGGACTCCAAGGCGTGCGTCCTGGGTCTTTCCCGGGGGTCTGCTCCCAATCGAACATGCCCAAAACACCTCCTTAGGGACGCACCCAGGGAGCGTCCTTACCAAATGCCTGAACCACCTCAACAGGCTCCTCTTGATTAAGCAAAAGGGGTTTGCCTTCCTATGGGCCCACCACCTGCAGGAGGGACCATACGAGTCAGGTGCACGACTCCATGGGCAGTAGCCAAAAGTGTGGGCCTTGGCGCTCTGACCTAGGTTTGCCAAAGTTGGCTCTTGGGACATGGAATAATAGTGAAATTGACCTTTTAATTTAATTCAAATCAGACCAAATACCTGCGCAGTCCCAGCCAAACATGTCTGGTTAGAGTGGAGATAGAATTTGTCTGGGCTGTAGCGTTTTTTAACATTTCCTCTACCCCACGTTGCTCCTGCTCATTGCGTATGCTCAGCAGGTCCCAGTAGTATTTCCTGCAGTACAGCAAGGCATCCGACCAACACAGCTTCTCTTCCACAACTTCTATTTTTCTTCCCATCACCTCTGCGCTGAAGGATGATAAAGGAGCTGCTGGTTCTGGGAAAATTTATAAATGAAGGTTAAATCAGTGTAACTTTGTTTGAATTGCTAAAATTGATTTTTCTAAAAGCAAGCCTTGGATTTACCAACCTCCATATACTTCCAATTCACAAAGCGTCAGAACATTGTACGCGGCACTGAACACGTTTACCACCCGACCCTCCATCCCTGTGCAGTTGAAAGATCTTGTACCCCCAGAAGGTATGGAGGGGATGACAGCACACCTGAGAAAAATACATTGTGTGAAATTAGTTTGTTAATATAAATATAATAGCAACACTTGTTTTTCTCCCACATTTCATTAACTGGAGCTTTGAAAATACCTGGGATTGTTATTGCCATGGTTCTCCAAGGAATTCCCAATGAGGATTTCAACATTATTGAGCTTATAACTAAATTCATTTCTGTTGCTGACACTAATGGATGTGATTCTGTACACAACCGGTAACAGCAAAGACCACCACTGCCTCCACGCTTCAACTGTATGAGTGCAGGACCAATGATAGTACTCTGGGTCTCGGTTCCCATCAATTGCTCTTGAAGCGTAGCCATCGAAGGCAACTGACGACTGAGAAGCTTTGCCAGTGGGCGCCACGTTTTCCAAGGAATGAGCTTGATGGCAGAAGAAATTTTTAAAAAAAAAAGGAAAAAGAAAATAAAGCACATTTTAAAATTTGTTTTGCACAAAAGTTTGGTTTCCAATTTTTGTAACACACATTTTATGGTACAGTACAATAATTGAAGGTCTTTCTTGTAAATGAGTCCCTGAGGCTCAATGGGATTAACCTGTATAGAGAAAGGTTGAATGAATAATGTTTTTTTTTTATTTTATACACTCATTTACAAGAGAGACCTGGCTACAAACAAAGGATGATGACAACAGCGACAGTAGATTTTCCTTGGACAGTCACCAATAGACAAACATAAGAGAGGCATACAGATTTTTTTAACAAGTTAAAACAAAGATGTCAAAGTAGCAAAACAGACAGATTATAAGGC
>JARVGS010000835.1:10891192-10905013 GCA_031762315.1 Hypsolebias antenori | reverse complement strand
GACGTGACGGCCGCCATGTTGGTTTTTAGTTTCGTTTTCGGCCGCACCGGGAGCCGGTTCCGGTAACCGGCTTTTTCTGTATCCGGCCGGGCCGGTGGAACGGAACTAAGCCGGATACCGGGGACCACCTGTACAGACAACGAATCAGGGGAACAGGGAACACTGGGAAGAGTGAGCCAAGGAAACTACGGTACACAGAGGAGAACAACAGGCAGGAAGGACAAACTGAAGAACCAGAAAGCCAACAAGTGAAAAATTCACCAGGGAAATCTCACACCGTGACAAACTCGCCTCACACAAGGTGATCAGGTGAGATCTTGGCCTGTGTCTACTACCATAACTTTGCAGCCGGGACCGCAGAGCCAAAGAACCGTGGTGTAGAACTCAACTGAGGTGAACTCAGTGCAAGTAAAACATGTGTCAGCATTTCCCCAGTACTCAGTGTTGTAGTCAAGACCACCTAACCCGAGACCAAGTCAAGATCAAGACCAGAGTGTACAGAGACGGAGACATGACCAAGACTTTTTGGGGTCTGAGACCGTCTAGATCAAGACCGAGGGAGGGCAAGACCAAGACCTCGTGTCTTGGAGCTCAGTATTTTCACATATCATCTAACTTATACTATCCTGTCACGACATAGTGACAGTTTTAACAAATATGTAAATAACATACAGTATGTAACTTTTATAAAAAAAAAATTTTTTAATAAAAGTTGCATACTGTAACTTTGTTTGCGTTTGGTAGAATGTATCAGCTTTTATACATTTTCAAAGCTACACGTTCAGTGGTTTTTGCGCAATAATTTTCATGTCATGTGACCCACTGACACAAAACTCATGTTAAACTACTCTACTAGACCTGACAAATGAGGCACCCACGCTTATTTTTAATTTCAAAGCATTTTCTAATTTTACACAATTTATTTGTTCAAAAATCATGGTTTTCACTCAACTAATTAGAAAACACTTTAAAATGAGAAATAAATTATGGTGTCTTGTGTGTCAGGTCTATTAGAGTAGTTTACCATTAGTTTTGTGTCAGTGGGTCAAATGATGTAAAATATATTAATTTTTGTTTCTGAACAGTGTTTGGTTCAGTAATTTGTTGACGGTCCCTAAAAGTGAACCATTACGTCTCGGAGGAGGGGCAGACTGAGCGCAGCTGACTGAAATCAGACTGCCTGCTTCGGATCGAACGAGAGGAACACACCGCTGAAACCTCGAAGCTCGAATGTCCAACGTCTAACGTAAAACTACAACTCGGTAGAGAATTGAGGCTCCAGCAGAGCACCAACAGTTCAGAAACTATTTGAAATGGGGGGGAAAAAACTATTTATTAACAGATTAAGTCGTGTTTTAGACTGATTATTGATAGAAAAATCTTTTCTGACCTAAAGTGCAGCCGTGACTGGTTCTGAATGAGGTTTTACAGCAGACAGCCGCTCCTCTCTCTTCCAGGTACTGCGTACTGGCACAGAATCTTTTAGTGGTACGCAGTACCGGACTGTACCGGCTTTCACCTCTGGTTGCGACGTTACGTTCTGTTGTTTGTATTGTTCTGTTGGTACAGAATCGTGTGTGAGTGAAAGGGGTGGGCGTGACAGCGGTAATCGCTTGGATTTAAATCAGTACATTTTTCATCCAATAAAAACAAAGATGTTAACAAATTGATGGTCTTGAGACTGGTCTCGAGTACTACAACACTACCAGTACTATTCAAAACAATAATGGTGGACGAGCTCTGTGTTATGTTTCTTTTGATGGCTTTCCAAATGTGTCTCTTGCTATCACTCCAGTTAGTCTTTATCACTCCTAGTTTTTCCACAGGAATGATCTTCGTCCAAGTGACTTTTAAATCATGCGCCCGTCTGGTTGCACAAACTTCATGTCATCCCTACATTACGTTTGTCTTGCACTTTTCTTTTTCCTATCGTGAACATCTCAGCTTTTCCACTGGCGGATTAAAAGGTAGGGCAACTTCAACCCAGATGAGAGTCGAGGTGTAGAAAACACATGGAGATTGTGGGTTGAAAGTATTTTTAAAGGGATATTATGCTTAAAAGCCTGATCTATGCCAGGAAACAAGTTTAAATGAACTCCACCAACTCGGCCAAAACGAGAAGCCAATAAAACAAATTTAAACAGAATGTGCCCCCAAGTTTTTTTAAGCGATTCAAAATGTGCGTTATCTCAATTGAACTCACTAAGCGACATCGGGGGCAGCTGTGTATGTAGTGGTTACAGCAGTCCCTCCAAGATTACCCAGGAGGCACTGTGACTCACTCAACTTCTTGCATTCAAGTACAACATGTAATTTCAACAATTCAAACTAAAATTCTCAAAAATAAAACTGTTTCTTGGGGGGCAGCTGTGGCTAAGTGGTAAGAGCAGTTGTCCTCCATTGGGAGAGTTAGGGGTTCGATTCCACCAGCGGTCACATGCTGAAGGGCAAGACACTGAACACCTCATTGCCTCTGATGTGTGTGCCATTGGTGTATGAATAGTATAAACTATAGTAATAATAATAATAAAGCACTGATTAATCTATGTACAGATATAGTAGAATGTTGAATGAATGGGTAAATGAGGGCACAGACTGTAGTGTAAAGTGCATTGAGTATCTTGATAAGATAGAAAGACGCTATTTGTTTACCATTTAACCAAATATTATGTTGTGTATGAATATATTTAAGCTTGTATGTATAATTTTGGCCCTGTGCTTAAGTAAGAAAAATACATTCAAAGTTGTGCTTGGTTTTAAAGATCATTGATGTGCATGTTATACAACCCTGGAAAAGAGGTTTAAATCGACCATAGAAAACTCCAACTTAATTAGTAAAATGCCCATGTTGGGAGGTTGTATCAGTTTTATTTTATTTAGATGTGTTTCAATTTATTTTCTTTACTAAAGGAGCTTCTTTTAAAAGTTAGGATTCCAAATGTTGGGGGTTGTATAAAGCTGTAAGAGGACGAAATACAGAACATGGAGGTTTGTATTTTGTGCTCTGGGTACATCATCTGATTTTCTAATCAAGTTTGTGATGAGGAGCACATTAGTTGTCTGCAATGGGCTTTAATGGGAGTAAAAAACCTGGAAACCACTGGTTCTCCTTGTTACAGATCTAAATATCTTTCGTTTGGAGTTTGGGTCATTTGTTTTCCAAAAACTTTCCTTTTTCTTCCTCATTTTTCTTGTAAAGTACCGTTTGAGCAGTTTTATTTATCGCGACAAACTGGCCTTTAATATTCTGGCTTTGAGCTTATGATTCTCCGTCGTCTCGTTTCCACTTACGGCGGAGATTTAACATGTAGATAATGGAAGAGCCTATTAGCGGCACCACACCCCACCATCATTTCCTGATGGCGATGTCATTAGCTCTCGGAGGTATTGATTCTACCGGTGCACGCCTCATTAATGGACTCTACAGATCTTCCACAGACGACTGGAGCTGATAAATGAATGCTTTCTTCGCTCAGCGGGAGCTCACATGTAGAGCACAGATAAAACGGGGAACTGTAAATTGCACTTGACGTCAAGATCACACTACAGAAACTGTAAACTTTTTAGTTATTATAACGTACACTGATCTGCAACACCATAATGACCACTGGCAGGTGAAGTAAAGGAGGACCATTCAGGCAGGTGAGACAGTCCAGGAGGAAGACTGGGAAACCAAAACCCAACAGGAGTCGCACAAGAGGTATGGGGTCTAGAGCAAAGAGTCCTTCAATATAGACTAGGACATGAGATGCATACAGAAACCTTGATATACCTTGGTATTTAGCAACAACCCCTCGAGGAATGGAGCTGGAACAGTCAGATATTTCCCCTTAAAGGATGCAGTGGGATCAGGTGTGGAAACATCTAACAGCAAGCTCTCAAGGACTAGATCATGTTCGATTGGGTCAATCAAGGACTATGACAGCGGTGTGGAACATGAGAGTGTGACTGAGGGATAGGGTTTTGGTTACAAAGATTTTAGATTTAACACCTTGAGTAAAAAGTGGACTTGAGAAATCGTCCACTTTGCTCTCCTCCAACACTCTTAACAGAATCCCCAGAAACGTTGGTTCAAAATAAAAGAAAGTGATACAGGGACAAGGGGTGAAATGAGATTAATTTGAAAACACTTTAGGGATAAAGGTGGGATCCTAAGATTACATTTTACTCCTGATTTTAAGAGAAAGGGACATTGTTTTCCTAAGTCACTCAGATTACAAAGACTTCAAAGTAAAACTTGTACTTCTTGTACTACTATTCCTATTTCACGGTTTTTCACTTATCGCGGGGCTTCAGGGTACGGATTTCCCACGATAAAGAGGGACTACTGTACATTTATGTTCATTATGTGAATTTTGTGACTTGGCTCTATATAAATAAATGGAATTGAATTGAATAGGTAAAGCTTTAAAGTGGTTTTTGATATAGTTCATTTTATCAAAATTAATTTTCAGAGGTTGAAATTCAAAATTTTGTTAATTACGTGCATCTTGAGTGAAAAACACCCCGTGTTTAAAAGCATAAAAATTGTATTAACACTATTAAAGAATAGGTCTCAAGTATTTATGTTACACAAATATTTCCATTGCATTAAAGAGTCAAACTGAAGAGAATTATTTAACAAACATGAGTTATGAGGGGGTCGCTGAACCCAAATGTTTGAGAACCCCTGGTTTAGGGTGAGCTGTGATTGTAAATGTCTTTAAATGTGCCTGTTGTCTCTTTAATGTATTTTACTGCGCGGATGTGACCCAACAGGACAGGCATTGTTAAACTACAGGCGGCTTCCGTAATGAGCCTTAACCCTTTACATTTAAAGCAACCTTTACAGGAACAAACATTAAGATTCAGGCAGTAACACATTAATCCACAGACCCCAGGACCAGAGGAAGACTGCAGCTGGAAAACATGATACATGAATGCAGAATCTTCTCACAGGAAACATTTTATGTTTGATACGAGAAGGGAAAGCGGATGGTGTTCTTTTGTTCATATGAGTTTGTTTGCGTCTTCTGGTGCTGTACATGGTTATTTGTATTTCTGACTTCTCATTAGCATCCTATCATTTTTTTTCCCCTAACAGAATACGAGTGCTTTTGTTTTTGAGAGGTTTATATCTGCAGGATTTTTGGATTTTGTATGATGGTGTGCTTCTCTAGAAGAGAATGAAATCATTTGTGTATGTGGAAGTTTAGTTTCTGACGTAATGAGCTTGCTTGCACCTCTATGGAGCGTTTTTAACAAATATTTTTGCATGCACTGTTGATCCTAAAATGTATGAAGTATGTATAGATATAACACATGGACACATTTGTTTATGATTTTGTATGTGGCGCAGTAACCTGCAGGTCCTGAGGGGCGTGTAGACCAGACGAAGGGTGAGGATGACGACGCCATTCCCAGGGTTTCTCTTCATCGCTTCAGTAGTTATGGACAGACAGTTTTGCAGCTCGGAGAGCTCTGCTTCACTGTCTGAACGCATCTGGCACCGAAAGTCTTCCATCGAAACTGACCGGACAGAAACAAAGACAAAAACTTGAGCGCATCTTTATCCGTCTTTCATTTACTGCATATTAGGTGTAAAAGAAGACACAAGTCCTCGTGGTTCTCAACCGTAAACCCTTAAAGCAGGGGTGTCCAAAGTGAGGCCTGTGGGCTATGTGCAGCCCTTTGAGGGATTTTGTGTGGCCCGCGACCAGACTTTAAGTTTGGTATAATTTGGCCCATGGGCTTGAGAAGTTGATGTAGAAGGATCTTTTAACAGTGGCTTTGAATGTTATCAGCCATTAAATGGCCGTTATTAATTGTTATTATCCCCATAGGTTGTGTTTATACTGTCCCTCTTGTACCTCCTAGTAGGTTTAAAGGTACGTTCTTATCGCTGATAATATGCAGCTTTGCCTGCGTGTAAAATCGGAAGTTTATTTAGTTAGCTTTATTTAAGCCTTTTCCTAAACCTAACCCTACATCTGATTCATAGCATTGATCCTAAACTTAACCCCCTGACCCTTGGCCCTTAACCTAACCCATGACATATTATCAGTGATAAGAACGTACCTTTAAACCTACTAGGAGTTACAGGAGGGACGATCTGAAGCCAACCTATGGGGATGATAACAACTAATAACGGCCATTTAATTGCTGATAACATTTAAAGCGGGTGTCTTTTAATCAATTTTTTTAGGTGACAATTAAAAAAAAAAATTAGGTAAAAGAAAAACTGAACTGGTAGCCAAAAAAATTTGGAACTGGGTAGAACTGAGCCACAAACGGCCTTTTTAGCAACCGTGTTTAAAGAAGTCACACTGTTGTTCCTGAAAATAAGCTAAAATGTACTTTTCAAACAACAAACCTAAAAACAACCAACCCAACAAATCAAAATAATTGAATGCTTTTCTATTACAAAAGGGAAATAATTGTTAGCGAGACTTTTAGGACTCCAAACTTAGTATACTTTTGTCCGTTCGCTAAAACACTGTTTACATTGTTCTTGAGCTTAAAACGACAAAAATAAATGGAGCCCAACGAATTATTTATATGCTTTGAAATCCAAGACTAATAAAATTATGGCCTGAGAGAATGTCAAAAGGTTTGGACACCACTGCCTTAGAGTTGTTTGTGGATTTGACAATGAAATAAAGATATCACTAAATCCCATTTAAATAGTCTCACCTTTGTGGCCTTTCTGGTCTTGGCTCTGGGGAATGTAACCACTGAGCTGGACTTCCACTGTCTTCACCAGCTGGCGACCCACTTCACACTGAACCACGCCGAGCAGAGAGTTCTCAGCAGGAACCTCCGTGGAAATCGCATAAAGGGGATAAATCCAACAGCTGTTCCAACACTCTTCCTCTGACCTAAAATGTTGCCAACATACGGTAAGCAAAAAGATCCAAAGCGGTGGAAAAACTTGTTTGTAACAAACGCAAATTTGCATATTACTACAAATTAATAGTACTGCATACGGCACTTAGTACACCTGCGGAGAAACGTTTATACAGAAATACAGCTATATTTACCAATGGGCCAGACAAGCAACCTTGTTTTAACTTTGATCTTGATTTGTGGGGTAATGAAAAGTGTACCCAACTCTCCGCCTAGTGATGACGCATATATGTATGACGTTACGTTTAATTATGTTGAGCGGATCAGAAGTTATGAGCCAGACAAGAGAAAGTTTACAGACGTATGGAGACAATACCAAAATACATCAGCTTTCAATGGGCGTATGTAAAATAATGCTCTACAACACTGCGTATAAACAGTTGTATACATTAAGTAGTAGTACGTTAGGTCGTTTACCAATTTGAAATATATATATATATATATATTTTAAGTTTGGTTTATATTTCAAACCAGAACTAAATAGGTCTAGCACAGGACATGTCAAGACATGAGCAGATAATGTCCATTGTTAACATTACTGTCAACTGCGGTGTGTGAAAGATGTCTACATGCTACCTGGAACCATAGCAAGCAGGGAATAGTAACAGGTTCATGTTACAACTGTAAGTACAGAAATATAGGGTGATGCCATAAGCAAATGGAGTGTAGACATTGGAAGAGAACATGACCAAGAAGCTCAAACCTGGACACCATTAAAGCTCATGTTATTTTTTATTTCTTCAGCTCGAAGGAAAAAAAAAAAAGGCAGAAAAGATAAGGGAGTGACAGAGGCTAACGAGTTTTGCTAAATGCCTCAGAGCTAGTCTGAAACCAGGCATAATATCACATTCAGACAGCAGCTCAGACTTACCTGGTGCGGTCTGTGCTGGATTTTCTGGTGTTGCTCTTGGTGCTGATGGGTTTCATGGTGATGTAGAGCCACACCTCCTGTAAGCCCACAGAGGCTGGTGCGAACACTACGGGCACGTCAACGGTGGCCCTTTCACTTACATGTACTGCTGCAACCAAGATAAAGAAGCTTTTGTTAATTTAAAAACATCATGTTTTACAAGTTATTACAGTAATTAGTGAATCAGAATGACTAGTGCAGGCTTTCAAAAATAGAGTGCCGCTCTAGAGCAGGGTGTCCAATATGCCAATCGCAATTGGAAAGGTAGTATGGGTAGATTGCATGGCATTAAAAATATAGGCGTCAGCCTATCATCCATCCTTACTTTGAAATTTGTCACTTGATTGACATGCAGGGCAGCCAGTCTGATATCTAAACTTTTCTGACATAGGTCACCACGCATGCACAAACAACAGCGCCAAAAACTCTGGCAAGCTACTGAGTTGCCTAGCTAGCCACCCATGTATTTCTTCTAAACTGAAAAAAGTGTATAAAATGAGTGGGGGGAGCTGGACAAGTAAGAAACAAAAAAAACTACCATTTCCATACGGAATGGGAGAAGGACTTTTGTTTCCCACAATGTCATATTTGAAGTGTGCTTGCTTCATCTGCCAGTCGACCAATGCTATTCCAAAGAAGGGAAATGTGGAGTGGCATTTTCAGACTGTTCATAATAACTACGCTACTGACTTCCTTCTGAAAAGTGAACCATCCATCCATCCATTAGCACCCGCTTGTTCCGGAGTCGGGTCGTGGAGGCAGCAGCTTGAGCAGGGAGGACCAGACAACTCTTTCCACAGCCACCTTTTCCAACTCTTCTGGGAGGACCCCAAGACGTTCCCAAGCCAAACGAGAGATGTAGTCTCTCCAGCGTGTCCTGGGTCTTCCCCGAGGTCTTCTCCCAGTCGGACATGCCTGAAGAACCTCCCTAGGGAGGTGCCCAGGAAGCATCCTTACCAGATGCCTGATTCACCTCATCTAGCTCCTCTTGATGGAGGCGCAGCGGTTCAACTCAGAGTCTCTCCCGGATAACTGAACTTCTCCCCCCATCTCTAAGCGAGAGGCCAGCTACCCTGCAGAGGGAACTCATTTCAACCTCCTGTATCTGCGATCTCATTCTTTCAGTCACTACCCAGAGTTCATGACCATAGGTGAGGGTAGGAACGTTGATCGACCGGTAAACAGAGCGTTGCCTTACAGCTCAGCTCCCCTCTTCACCAAAGTGGACCGGCACAGAGACCGTAATACTGCAGACGCTGCTCCAATCTGTCTGTCAATCTCATGCTCAATTCTTCCCTCACTCGTGAACAAAACCGCGAGATACTTGAACTCCTCCACTTGAGGCAGAACCTCACCCTAGACCTGAAGAGAGCAATCCACCCTTTTCCGGTTGATGACCATGCCTCAGATTTGGAGGTAATGTGCATCCTATATCCAATATTAGAAAATGGACAACTGATCCCTGCCAAGAGAGGATTATTCACCAACACTCATTGGCTAGGTAAGAAGGGCATTAACCAGAAAAATAGAAGGTCAAGGATAACCCTCATGGAGATGGGCAGCTCTTCTATCCAGATGTGATGATCTACCCATAGGGCCACTAGGAGCTGCGCAGAGCTGGGCTTCATAAAAGAGTGGTATGAAAATGACACAACTGTTTGGGAAAACAATCAGTTTGGGATTTATTATTACATGTGGAAGAATGTGCCGTGGCCAGATAAGACCAAACATCAAGTGAAACACCGTGTCTGACGAAAATCTCCCACTGTTCCTCACGCTGAGAATGCCATCCCTACAGCGAAGCATGGTGATGGCAGCATCAAGATGTGGGGATGGCTTTCTTTAACAAGAACTGGACCGGGAAACTGATCGAGTTAAAAGATGGATCAAAACCTATTTTAGACATTTCTGAGAAAAAACTGAGTCTTTCAGGTTGTACGAAAAAAGGGAAAGAATATCAAGAGGGGTGAATACTTTTGCAACCCACTGTATTTTTGTTTCGGTGGTACAAATCATTGCATCAGTTGACAAACCTTCAGTATGGCTCAGAGGACAAGAGAAGGTCTTCCTATCAGTGACCGTACGGTAGATAGAGATTTTATTAGGGTCTTCATCTGAAACACAAAGAAATACCCCGAAAGGTTTACGAATATCAGTATTTCATGCATGCAGTGAGACGGATCACAAAGTGCCAGTTTGAGAAGGACAGGAAGAACCTCAGACCTGTTAGGGTGACGGTGAGTATTGCTGGGAAATCGGTGGGGTTTGTGAATGAAACAATAATGGTGGAGCTGGAACCCATTACAGAAGACACACACAAAGGCTCCTCAAACATGGGCTTTAGGCCACACCCACTCAACAAAACACACCACTCCTGCATCTACGGAACAAAGACAAATGAATATACAGACTGACGGAATAAAATAGTATTAAACAGAAGAAAAAGAAACATTCTTAAAATCTACATTTCACTTTTAAACCTGCATGCTGTTACTATAGCTCAACTTTACATTTGTACTCTGGTTTCATTACATGTTGAAATTTTACATAGTAAGTTATGTGTGTTACTGTTAGAGTTCAATCTGAATGGTTGAAATGACGTTTTCTTTAATGCAGCTTTAAGGCTGAGTTGGTTTAGTAAGATGCAGGGGCTGATGGGTAATGTTGGGACAGAAATGAGTGGACTTTTTCAGGTTATGAAAGTGTGAACATCTATTTAAATAAGTTGAAAATAAAATAAAAGAGTGAATAACACTTCAACTGGGTGTATGTGTGTAAGTTTTATAGTCTTTAAAATCCATTCCGTTAGTGTCAGTTTGTGTATTTTCACCCGAGAGCAGGTAAAAGTGATCTTTCCCTCGTGGTTCTCTGGTCCAACAGCAGAAGGACTGAAGCGAACACCGAGGTGGGTGCAAGACCGTGGTTCCACCGTGAGCTGAGACAAATATTAAAGCAAACGCATGCAGGATATGAAGTTTATTTAAATGAGTCAACCTTTCTCCCCCTAGCAATCAATCTGTGTGGATTTGACCATTCTAAAAGTTTATTCATGAAGGCTACTGCGAGATTTTTGAAGATGTTTTGTTTCTCATCTGAGGAGCCTTGGAAAACTGTTCAACTTTTTCAGTTGCACATGCAAATCAGATGTTTTTGGCCTAGTTCATGTGAAGTGTTTTGGTCTCTCCTCTGTGCCACATGTGGCTTCGTTCAAAGCATTTACCTTTTCTGTTCACTGAACTTTAGAGGACGATAGCTTCAGATGCATGAGAAAATACTTATCATAAATACTGCAACAAAATACCGAGATAACAAAAGTTCAAATGAAGCTTATAGGTGAGTGTGACTACTAACAGTGTCTTCTGAATCCATCTCCAGTGTGTAGTTTTGGGGGTTTGTGTTGGTTATGATTAGCTCCAGAATCTCAGATGTGGGGTTAACAAGAGGGATGTTTAGCTTGATCCATCTGAAAAACACACACGCAAAGGAACGGTAAGAGACGGTTAAAAACATCTAAGTATTATGTTTAACGATACAATCATTCCCAAAAAAAGTTAAGCACCCAGAAGGAATGTCCTGATACATGCTCATTAATCCATGTAGATAAATCTTCTGGGTCTAACAAGGTCAAATCAGGTCCTCTGAATGGATTCTTCTTTGCTGAAACGTGTTGTCTTTTATCCAAAAGACTTCAGTCATACAAAACATTTCAACAAAGAAGAATCCGTCCAGAGGACCTGACTTAATTAACCTTGTTAGACCCAGAAGGAATGATCTGATCTGGATCCATTTTGGCAGACATGAAGACTAGCAATAGATGTGTAAATTATTCAGTGCGCAAGCAAGTGGCAACAAGGATCATATGACGTTCAGCCATGAAACTTTGTTCTGCATTACTAAGAACGACCACTGTATACGTAATTGGTGGTCATGGAAGAAGTTTGCCAAAGTTGTGGAGACACCCACTGACATTACTCCTGGCTTCATGGTATTGGGCCATAAAGTATGCCTTCAGGTCTCCTATTGACATTTAGGGAACGCTGACGGCACATCTCTATAACTATCTATCTATTTGGGCAGAAGCACTGTTGCCTTACAGCAAAAAGGTCCTGGGTTCAATGCCCAGTTGGACCAGGGGTCTTTCTGTGTAGAGCTTGCATTTTCTTCTCATGCTTGCGTGGATTTTCTCCAGTACTCTGGTTTCCTCCCACAGACCAAAAACATGCATGTTAGGCTGCCTTCAGACCTCCCTTGCAAAAGAGATCAGTGAACTCAATGGGATTTGCCTGGTTAAACAAAGGTCAATAAATAACAGTGACATCCTTTGTTCACATTTTTGAACAAAAAAAATTCCCGAAGTTCCCCAAAATTTTCCCCAAGAGTCTATGGACTGCTATGGATAAAATGGATTAGTTTAGGCTTCAGTTACAAATTTCACTGAAAGGCACTGAAATGTATTTACTGAATTTGAGTAAATGTGAAATTGTTCTATAACTTGCATTGGACTATATTTACTTTGATTTGTTTACTTTGGTGTACAGCATCTTCAGCAAACTAATGTTGGACTAAAAAAAATCTTGGATTAAATGGAATTTGTTAAAGTAGGTAGTAAACGTTATTTAAAAATGAAAACTTGTTAGTCAATAAATGAGTCTGGATTTTGTTATAGGCGAAGAGAGTGGCTATTTAGCCAACTTTTGCTAACAAAACTTATTTTGGGGCTTTATTTGGAACATTAAAATGCAATAAGAGTTGGCGATTAATGCCAATAATTAAATAACAAATTTGTCTTTAGCCATCGTAAATCTTTTAACTGTACAAATTCACCTCACTGGGATGTGGGAATATCTTATATGGACTCATGTTTTCTCCAAACCCATAACCTCAAATGAATAACTGTGTATTAGTGTTTCACCTACTTGCCCAGCTGACAACGAGCCTGTGGTACCTTGATGACCGGAGTGGGGAGGGCATAAAGCTCCAGTTGATACCAGAACTCCCCCACTTGTTCTGACTGGAACACCACACTAAAGGAACAACAAACCAACTACAATTGTTGTATGCAGATGACAACCATTCTGTAAACACATCCCTACGCTGCATCTCCTCAATGAATAGTAAAGCATCAAAGCAATCCAGGATAAATTAATTCCACGAGTCACATAAATACTCAAAATGGCAAAGTTTTACTCTTTGGCAAGTAATTTTTACGACCACCCTTTGAAGAGGAATAGCAAGTTTAATGCGCTGAGTCTCACCTGCCTGTGATCTTCCCCAGACTAACGGGAGAGAACGTAACATTGTAGTTGACAGTCCCCCATGGGGGAACTGAAACCAAGTCAGCCCCCGTTAGGTTGTCTCCTTCCAAGAACACATCTAGCATCAGAAGTTCTTCGCCGGGGTTACTGACAGGTATTTCCATGGTAACAGAGCTCTAGGAGTCAAACATTTCAAAGAAGACACTTGTTCTTTCTTCTTCTTGTGATGTTATAAACATTCTTTGATCAAAGCATAGAGGGATCATACACCAGTGGGAAAAACGCCAACTTAAACAGAGTGTAACCTTTCAGTAACTGTCAATGTAGCACCAATTACAGATCATAGCTCTGTAAGCTGATGTTAATTTATTTAACTGTATGTATTTATGGGTGGTAAATAAAATAATAAAGACATTGTGAATCAATTATTTTGTAGTTGTGGTTGAGTTTAAACTAATTAACATATTGAAGATTTCAGTTTTGGATGCATTTAGGAAGCATTTTGATAATAGGGTATGGCAATCATTCATATTATCCAGAATGGGAAATGTTTGAAGAGTATATTTTAGTGACACACTCAGTAGCAATTTCTGATATGGGTAATGTGGGGCCTAGATGGGGTAGAGGCAGGGCAGCTGACCTGGGACCTGAAAGTCCCAGGTTTAATCCCCAGTCATTCCCATATGTTGTTGTGCATAAAGAACTTCAAATTGTGACTCATCTGACCACAGAACAGTCTTCCATTTTGCCACACTCCATTTTAAATGACCC
>JARVGS010000835.1:10844126-10854755 GCA_031762315.1 Hypsolebias antenori | reverse complement strand
GAACATTACCATTCCTATCTTTAACAAGCCTAACCTGCTGCACATCCTTTCCAGCCTGATCCCTCTGTCTCGCCAATTGGTACAAGTCCTTCTCACCCTCTTTAGTGTCCAACCTCCATACAAATCATACACATTTCGCTTTGCCTTAGCTACCTCCTTCTTTGCTCTACGTCCCATCTCCTTATAGTTTGTACGTAAAACCACAAGTATTTATGTGATCCGCCCATGTTGTCTAACGTTTGCTATAGGGCTTATGGTTTTTATCTCAAACCGTGCAAGAATGTGGAGAGTGTAAATTCAAATTCATTGACTGCCACTGAATCGAATCTCAGAATTTTCCCTTTAAAACTGAAAGTGAAGCCTCATTTTGTCCCTGGTCATGGAGTGAAGAGGTGACATGGACATATTCTCCATTTGTCCATTTAGCTCATCATTTCAGCTAGAGAACCTTTAAAAATAAGTGGCACCAGCATCCATTTTGTTGTGTGGCTGCATCTAGTGTATGAACGGTTGCTATAATATATGCTATATGCTTAGCGTATTTACTGTTGGTAAATCTACTTTACGTATTCACTGTTGGTAAAAGTCACAGAGGAACTGGGATTATAAGAGCGTGGTCTTCAGTTAGGATGCAATGTAGCAACATGATAAATGCTAACGCCAAAAGCACGAGCAAGTTGCAGTCCAATTTTGTCACTTTACTTTCACATTTCAGAAAATTGCTAACAGGAAGTGCTTCCCCTTTTTATACATTAGGTACAACATCAGAGTAATGATGTCATGTCTTTTACAATCACAAACAATGACCTGAACATAAATGCCAACCCAACGCTAAACAAAACCATCCAACAGCAGTGTTTCCCCAAAATAACTTGCCATGGCGGGGCGCTCATCTCGTCTCTGATTTTTATCAACGTGGGGTTGGGGGAGACAGAGACACATCTGAGAAACTTGCTGTATGTACCAACAGTTTCCAAGTGGGGGGAAGGGGGGAGGTTCAACATGAGGTTTCAGCATGAGAGGCTGAGAGGAAAGGCTGACTTTAGCTTTTTAGCTAGCGCACTTGTATTGTGAGCCGCTTGCTTAGTTACGTCAGTGGCGACAGGTGGTGCACACAGTTCGGTAGACAGGGTGATGGGGCGGGGCGCCCCACTTGTATACTGTAATGGTAAGGGAAACACTGAACAGGGACAACGCATATGAACACATATCTAGAAAAAGTTCGCCCATTTCTGTCCCAAGATTTCCCAGCAACCTCTGCAATTCACTCAGTTTTTTGCATTCAAGTATAACGTAAAAGAAATTGAAATTTGACAATGTCCCACAGAACTCATTGTCTCTAAAATTTCATCCTGCAATGAAATCTGATACAACTGTAATAATGAAAATTATCAGTAAAAACCTAAATGCAATTTTTAGCCTTCATTTTTTTTAGCGCAACTACAATTTCAGTGTCAATGTTTGAATTACCAGGATAAAAAAATGAATGCATCACAAATCTTCATTTAGTAAAAAATATAATAATTCAGAGGATTCATGAAGGTTTTAATTCCTTTGTTTTAGTCTTACCCGCTCTACACCAACATTGTGATTGGTTAATTTTCCTGTCTGTTATTAACAAACTGATCCCGCAAACCCTCTGACTGCGTTCTGCCTTCTCTCCAGACAGTGAAGTCCTAACCAATGAGAACTCCTTCAGACATGCTTCTTGCCTAGCAGAGGTGGGCACAGCTAACCAAAAAGTTAGCTTCGCTAAACCATACTCCACTAAATAAGAAATTAGCTTTGCTTATGATAAACCGCTTAACAGGTAAAAATATTAGCGAAAGCTAATGCTAAATCGCTAACCGCTTGGACGACTGTCACTCAGTCTGCATCACACGTCTTCATCTCCTTCCAGCTGAAGCTGCGTCAACCAATCACGTCTTGTTACATGTACACGCAGTAAGCCATTAGCGTGCCTAATGGAACTGTTAGAGACACGCCCACAAAAGTCAGGAACAAGCTTGTGAATTTTGTTACAGGACTTAAAAGTTGGCAAAACCGTGTTTAGCGGAAGCTAATTCCACAAACGGTTTCGAAAGTTAGCAAAAATGCTAATCCGCTAAACGAGAAATTAGTTCCGCTATTAGTGGAACTGTGCCAACACTGTTGCCTAGAAAATAATCTGACTGGATAGTTCAACTGCAAAGTAGTTTACAGAAAAGAAAATAATAAATTGAAAAAAATAAACGCATAAAATAAATATCAAATTAAAAGATGAATGTAACTTTGTTTTGGATGTGCCAAATTTACGGTATGGGCCTTTGGTGAAGGCCCTGAGGGTTGCCCACTAGTAAAAATTACATCATGTCAGAAAGCACTGAGCTGCTACGTGAGGTCCTTAATTAAGGGTAGTATTTTAGACTATTTGACATTTTAGCAACATTTCTGATCACTTTTTGAATTCCAATACTCAGAAAGTCATCTAACAATGACGAACTAGTGAATTCTCTTTCCATTTAAAACTTTAGCAAGACTTTATTGAAACAGTTGCACTTCATTTTTGCTTTTAGACCTTTCAAACAAAATGTTTTACAACTTGTTTTGTATTACTAGTTGTTTTTCATTCCAATTATTTTCTTGTAAGCACTTTGATTTTGTGTTTTAAACTTTTTTATCCTTCATAATATTGTTGTGGTCCTAATTATTCATGTTCTCGCAGTGGTTTTAACATTTACCATAAAGATTTTATTACTCTGAAATGAGATGAGCACTGGGAGAAAACAAAACCTTTTCTTGATACACATTTATCTTGACTTACCTGTGCCCCATACAGTTTTCCTCATCTTCTCATAGTGCATGTTGAGCCATGACAGTAACCGGAGCTCATAGGGCGAGTAGACATTGCTAACCAGGCACTGTGACCCATCAAGAGCGATTCCAACTGTGTCTGTGATGTTCGAAGTTGTGTTCAGGGCTCCCCCTGACACCCGAGACAATACAACAACCTGTGCGAGTGTACAAGGACGTTCAACAGCACTATGACGACAAGTTAACATATTTGTGAATGTAACAAGACGGAGGCAGGAGTTTCACCTTGTATAGCTGTAAAAGCACGTCAGTCCAGGACCGTTTGCTCAGAGACTCGTAGTCAAAACTGTTAAAGTCAAGGCCACTCTCTTTTTCGCTTGACTGAGACATAAAATACAAACATAAATGTTTCAATTGCTTTAAAACACATAATTTAAGTTCAGAACCAAACTTTTCAGCTATATTGTTACCTGTATGGAGCACCAGTGTTTGAACTCCAGGACATCTAGTAAGTACTCTGGTCTGATGTGACACAGACAGGCTCCCTGAATCCTGAACACATCATTTTTAGAAGACAAATTAACAAATTATTACTAGAGGGTGCACAATCCACTTTTTTCACTTCCAATACCGATACCCAAAGTTTAGTATCGCCAGATACCGATCCGATACAGAAAAACAGTGCTGAATTAACTTGAAACATTTCTTTTTTAAACGCAGACATAAATGTACGAAGGGCTGGACAATAATTTGATATCAATATATATCGCAATATACTTTTATTCAACAACGGTGATATGAGTTTTAAGCATATTTTCGATATTTCGATAGAATTACAGCGTTTCACTGACACGTTTCTTTTTCTGTTCGGGTTGAAGCTGCTGCTTCAGTTTCAACCCAGACAGAAAAAGGTGCGATACAACTAGGTAAATGCGTGGTGAAGTAGATGTTGTGCAGGGCTCGAGTCCAAAAGGCGTTAGCGGTAGCTGGCTTGGCTAATCTCCAACGTGCGTTAAGTTTTCTCTTCAAAATGAGTGCCCATGACCGTCAGAATGTGACTGAACAAGGTTTCACAAGTGAAGAGAAAGCAGATGACATCACTGATAAGGGAGCAAAGACTAATTTGGCTTTGTGGAAGTGATTTAGCTTTCTAAGATCCGATAAACTGCAGGTTTCAGTGTGCTGCAAAATGTGTCTGAGAGTCATTCCAACTAGTGGTGGGAACATCTAACTTGTTTCATCTGAAGAGTTTCCCCTCGATAGAATATGAAGAGAGTCAGAAGATGAAGCACAATAAAAGTTTGAGCCAACGTGTCCCTGAAACAACACCCCCAGCTGTATCAAAAGAGAAATCCATGCACCAAACGTTAGGGTTATGTTGTTGTTTAAAGTTAAAACTGTGTATTAATATTGAAAAGTTGAGAGTTTTATGTTTATATGATGGTGATTTAAAAATTTATTTGAAGGCTAAATACAAATAAAAGTGAACATTAATTTATTTGTACAGTTTGTACAGTTTGCATGAGGCTTTTATATTGTTTAGATTGATATCGAATTACAGTATGTATATCTTTATAGACAGAAATTAAGAAATATATTGTGATAAAAGTTTTGGCCATATCTTCCAGCCCTAATACTGAATTACAAATTTATTGAAAACTCTGCACCAGTACAGCACACTTAAAAACACCAATAGCTTCACAAGCTTGGTCAAACCTGCACCATGAAGGACCCCACTCACCCAGCACACACACTTTTTTCCCTGCTCCCTTCAGGAAGGAGGTTAAGGAGCATTAAGTGTAGACTGAGGAACAGCTTTCACCCTGAGGCTGTTAGACTCATGAATCTCTAACCAGAATCTGAAAATTTCCCATAATTTTAACCCAATTTTTGGCTGAGCTCTGACGATTTCATTCATTCTGACATGGAAAATATTGAAAACTACCATTTTCAGCCACAAGAGGGCAGGCGAGCAATATGGCCAGCAAAGTGTCTCATTAATGGGTAAAACTGGCTATTAATGAGACACTTGGCTTGCCATATAAACCAACTTCGTCTCGTGCCGAAACTCCTGGAGCAAATGTCAAATCAGCTGCATTTCGCCGTGCCGCCCAGGTGAAATGCAGCTGATTTGACCATTAAAATGCATTTATTAAGGAAAAATTCAACTGAGACACACATTTACTATAATGGTGAGCAAACAAATAATTGTTTTTAAGTGTTAATCTTGTTAAATTCTTGTTAGAGTCCTCCCATGCACGCTCCTGCGGCTGCCATTTGGTAGCCAATCGATTTTTGGCACAACACCGGCCCATGTTTCCGGGTGCGGTGACGCATAATAGATGCGACTTACATGGCGAAGTGACTTATTTATGTTTTTTCCATTTTAATAGACATACTTGGACTGATGTGACTTGTATGGCGGAAAGTACGGTACTGAACAATTTTCTGATAGGAGCCAGCATATTTTTTGTAATGTAGAAAAAAATCCAACCTGAGAAAAGTGAGCATAGCTTTGTGCTGGTGCAGCAGCTGATTGGTGCGCTGGTCTACATCACTGGAAAACGTCTGCCAGAGACCAATACCAGGTATCTGAATGCCCGTCAAATGATGAAGCATTTCCACTACAGACCTATAAAACACACAGCAACATACACAGTAGCTGTGCAAACATACTGTGCTATCTTGTTTCTGTCCTGATAATTCACTACATAAAAACCCACCTTGTATCTTTGTCCAAAGCGACAGCATACGTTCGACCTTTGTTGTGGTTTGTTTGACTTTTTGACACAACTCTGCGTGGAGACATGTACAATAAAAGTCAATATGAAAAATATGTTTTATGAAACAGAATGGTTTGGGGGGAAAGACAGAACCTACCTTCTGAGTGTGTGTGGTATAGAAATGGGATGTGGGCCACTTGGCCATCCAAAGAAGCTAAACCACCTCTCCACAGCTAATAACACACTTTGGTAATATTGTCCCGCCTCTGTGCTGGCAGCAGGGAATTCTGGGATGCCAAGACTGGCTGGGGTGTCTCCGTTAGGCGAGATATGCGTATCCTCGCTGGAGTGTTCACTCACACTGTATGAGCAGGAATCTGAAAAGGAAATACATAAAATACATTTTAGCATTAGTCAACACTGATGGAAAAATGAGGTCAAAGTAGGAACACCCCCACAAATTACTGTATTACAGTTCCACGAAGACTGGTTGAAGCTCTATCACGCAAAGAAGAAACCACAGGAAAAAACACAAGTCTTCTGTACTGAAGATGACTGTCTGATAACAGGACAGTATCTCTGATGGTATAGGGGTACATCAGTTCCTCTGGCATAGACAGATTACTTATTTGGAAAGTTACCATCAGTGAAAAAAGTATAAACAAGTTTTAAAACAAGGGTTTTCAAAAAAGATTGTACACAGTGTTTCCCAGTGGTCTGGCCGTGATTACTGAGGGGCCTCCTCCTTTCTCTTTCTGAGGCTGACCGCCTTAGAAAGAGAAAGGAGGGTGCAGGGGGAGGGTGTTCTGTCTTTCCCCATCGCTGCTGTGGGAGCTTCAGTGAGACAGATACCAGAGTGAGCAGCATGGATTGTTTATTAAAAACAATCAAGCGCGACCTGAACCAAGACTTAACCCGAGCCGACCCGAACCGAGCCAGGACATTTCCTGGATCGGGATATATCATCAGTGCTCCCAACGGCAAGTCCACCCCTGGGCGCAGATTGGCTCAATAACCAAAGCATCAGTCTGTCTGCTCTTTCTCTGTGCTCTTTTAGAGCATTTATTTAGAACATTATAAGAGTCTGGGAAGTTTTTATAAAGCCTTAAAATATATATATAAATACTAAAAACTCCCTAATTCACAGGTTTTCACCTATTGCGGGGGTGTCTGGAACGTAAACCCGTGACAAGTAAGGAACTACTGTACTCCCATTCTGGAAAAAAAATACAGTACAGAAAGTAAAAATTCTTAGTTTAAACATTTGATATGATTACTATGTTCTACTGTGAATTAAAACAGGGGCTTATGTGGTTTACTGCTTAGTATATTTTGTTTATATTTAGGCCTGTCGCAATAAACAATAAATCAATTAATCACATGATGAATGAAAATTATCGACCTCATTTTCATTTATCAGTTTTATTGTTTCTTCATGTAAAGGCTCAAATCCGGTGCTCTTCACTGACCCCTCCCTTTCTCTTTAAAATCTGTTTTAACCATCCAAAATCACATTTTTGGATCGTTAAAAGCAGCTAAGCTGAGAAGCTAAGCTGAGAAGCTAAGCTACGAGCTAAGCTAACAGGCCGAACTCGGGAAAAATCTCCGTCTTGTCAAAGCTCCAAAATTCACTGTTGAAACCTGTATCTTCATGTAAAAAGTTTTTTCTCTGCAAAAAGAAGCTGAGAACTTGTTTACTGATAGTTTATTAAAAGCTCTGTGTGGAAAAATGCTATGCTAAAGAGTTCAAACCACACCGAGCATCCGCCATTTTGAGAACTGAAAAACAGAAGAGAGACAGTCTATGTTACATCAAGGGGCCTCTTTCCCATTTTTCTTAAAGAGACATGCTGCTTGCTCCCTCACTATCCATCCTTTAGTTCAAACAGTCTTACACTGTCATCCAGTGATCAAAAAAAGGTACCACACACAAAAATTTACCAACATTTCTTCTTAAATTTGACATTGACTGGTTATTGTAAAATTTCAAACAATATTATCGTTTATCGCAATAATTTCTGAGACAATTAATCACCCAGCAAAATTTGTTATTGTGGCAGGTCTAACTTATATTTACACTTTACTCCCAACTTTTTCAGAATTGGGGTTGTACCTCATTTTAAAGCCTCGTAGGAACAGACAGGGTTTATTATTTCCTAACACGCTGTTAAATTATTATTTTGACCTGAGTTCTTGTATGTTGAGCTGTTGTGATCAAATGCTTCTGATGACGACGATGAAGCAGTCGGGCCAGACGCAGTCAGATGTGGCGTGGGACAGTACTGAAGAGCCACCTCCTCTGTGGACCCTGCAGAACACGGTGACATTAAGATGAAGAAGAAAACATGAAATTGACATTTATGTTGAATGTTTAGACGCTTTTCCGAAGGCACAGCAGTACCAAGTTCTTCAGTCCCACGGCAGGTCATATTCTGTGGAACGGTACCTTTCTTTAGAACCATTTGTTGATCAGATGGGCGCAGTGCCATGTACGGCCAGACCGTCAACAAACAGTTATCAGCAGTAGCGCACAACTTGATCTGGAATCTGAAGGAAAAACGAGAAGTCAAAGGAAAAAAACAACTGAAAGTTTTAAATTAATGAATGGTAGCGTTTTCCCTAGCTTTATCCAAGGAGGGCACACCTCCCGGTCAACAGCACTAAGTACACCGCCTACAAAATCCACCACCCCCCACTCTGCTCTGCCACAAGAGCTAAAACCACACCAAATGCCATTTTGAGAACCAAAAAATAGGAAGGAGAGACAGTCCATGTCACGTCAAGTGGTCTCCCTCCCATCTTTCTTAATGAGACATGCTCGCTCCCTCACCATCCATCCTTTAGTTCAAACAGTCTTATACTGCCATCCAGTGGTAAAAAAAGGTAATACACACAAAAATTAACCAACATTTCTTCTTAAAATTGACAATAATTACTAATTATTGTCAAATTTCAAACAATATTATCATTTATCGCAATAACTTCTGAGACAATTAATCGCCCAGCAAAGTTTGTTATCGTGACAGGCCTACCTGGTATGTCTTTGCTTTCTGCCTAATGGACCTCAATTTCCAGATTACCTCTTTGGATTTGTTCTTGGACTTCTGACTCCCTGTGCTTGACCCCTGATTTGCCCTTTGGACCATGACCCTGCACTACCCCGCTGTCCACAGCGTTAAAGGCCTCCGTCTGCAGTTAAAGTGACATCATATCTTCAATCCCCAACTCTCTTACCCCAACTGGATTCTGACTACCACCAGCAGCTGCAAAACAATAAATTTGTTTCCTTTGTCTTTTACACTTGTTTGCCTTTATTCTGAACCCAAAAACACTGGTTCTTGTCAATGATCTTTACTTGTAAGAACTTTAAACTGAGCTTTTACAGTCTAGTGCCTCCCCTTGGCGAGGCGATTGTCGTATTTTATTTTTGTTGGTGTGTGGGGGGGGGGGGGTGTCGCGTCTGGGTTGCCTACTTGCTAGCTTAGTGCTACATTGCTGCCGTTTCTTATCGCCGGGGTGGTACATCTGTAGCAATTTTGCTAATGCATTTGTATTGTGCTACATGCTACATCAATACAGACAGTTGTCGAGGGGTGGGGGTCAGGCAGGACGCTCATTTCTGTTGACGGGCCTGGGCGCCCCATTTATATAATGGTGGAGGAATGGTAGTCGCTTTGGTGTACAAGTCGTAGGATTTGCAAATTTATGCAAAAAGCTGCGACTTATACGGTGAAAAATACAGCAACTCTAAATTGTCCCTAGTTGTGAGTAAGAGAGTGAATGGTTGTTTGTCTCGTTTATCACCGTGTGTCCCTGTGATGGACTGGAGACCTGTCCAGAGTGTACCCCACCTCTTGCACAGTAACTACTGGATATGGACACCGGTGATCCCACAACCCGAAAAGTGGGTAAAGATAATGGATGAACCACAGTGAGTGCATCAAAAAGAAGCACAAGACACAAACACAACAGACACTAAATGTTGGCAACAGTCTAAGACTGATCAGGAGGCCTGCAAATAACCCACTGTAATGATGGAAGTGATGATTAAACCCAACTCTTTTTCTGATATAAACTAAAGGAGGGTTACCTGTTGTGCATGTGATCGGTGAAGGTGATGGATGTGCACAGCGACAGCGAGGTGGCGGAGCGGAAGGACACGCTGCAGAGCAGAGAGGTAACTCTGCTTCCCTGCTGGGAACAATGAAACATGTTCAGATGGGGGTCAGGTAAACTCCTGAGCTGTTAACATGTTAAAGGGAAAGTCTGGTCATTTTAAGTGAAGTTCCATGAACTAGGCCAAAATCTTATAGTAGTCGACAGTAAAATGTTTCTCAGTGTTTAGGTAGTTGTGTGAATGTTTATGAAGCAGTCACACTATGGTGATGCATTTTTTTCCCGTACGTTTTTCGGCATCTTCCTTGTTTCGCAGTTTTTGTTGTTTCAACAAATCGTATATCAAAACGTTCTGCTACTTTCAGCTGCGGGGGATTTCAGCCGTTTTGCGCTCATTTCAGATTCTTTCTGCTAACTACAACATTTTTCTGCTTCTTCTAACTTCTTTATGCCAATTTCAGCTTGTTATGCTCCATTCAGCTTATTTCTGCTAGTTTCAGCTTTTTCTATTTCAGCTACTATTTAGCTCTTAATGTTAATTTTATTTTTTTTAGCTACTGTAATTTCACATTTTTGCACTAATTTGAACGATTTCCAGACCAGTTCAGCAAAAATGTGCTCTCTGCACTTCCTTCTTGTAACTTAAGCTTCTTTCTTCCTTTTTAGCTACTTTTCAGCTGCTTTTGCTAATTTCAGCGTTTGTTCAGATAATTTCCACTTTTTGATGCTCATTTCTGCTTCTTTCGGCCTAACTGAGCAAACAAGTTCTTTCTAGTTTCTTCTGCTAATTTAAGCTTGTTCTACATTTTCAGCTAGCTTTTAATCATTTCTTAGCTAATTTCAGCTGCTTTCAGATAAATTCAAGTGTTTTGTGACAATCCAAAAAAGCTAAGTCTGGTCCTCTGGACATTCAAAAAACAAAAACAAAACAAAGCAAAAAATTGTAGAAACGTTTCGTCTTTCGTCCGAAAGACTTCCTCAGTCTGAGATGCTGTAT
>JARVGS010000835.1:10719429-10730124 GCA_031762315.1 Hypsolebias antenori | reverse complement strand
AACAGGCAGGAGGGTGGTCCACAGGGACCCGTGTTGGGACCCCCTGCAGTGGAACTTGCAGGATGGTGTTCCTCAAGGACCAGTGTTGGGAACCCTTGCAGTGGAACATGCAGGATGGTGTTCCTCAAGGAACAGTGTTGGGAACCCCTACAGTGGAACATGCAGGATGGTGTTCCTCAAGTAGCAGCATTCGACGCCCCTGCCATAGAATCTGTTTGATTTTGTTCCTGTCAGACGGGTTTACTGATATTTGTTCCTCGTGTTCTCTTCAGCTGCCTCAGGAGGCTCCAAAGACATGTCTGCGTGGTTCAACCTGTTCGCCGACCTCGACCCGCTCTCCAACCCCGACGCCATCGGACGCTCTGCAGACGAGCTGCTCAACGCCTGACCGTTCCTCTCCCGCATTTTCCTCCATTTCAGCCAGTTTCCGTCCCATCACGCCCTCACACACAGGCCGTGCACACACAGGCCGTGCACAAACGCACGTAGATGCGTGTAACCTGTGAAGGGGACATGTCCTCCTCAACTGATCTGTTTACGGACACGAACACGACCTGCGAGCCCACCGAACCCGCCGTGATTCCCGTGTGTCGGGTTCCGTCTTCGCTCGCGACACCAACGTGTTGCTGTTGTGTTTGCGTCGTTTGGGTGTGTGTCGGTTTGTGTGCGCTCGCATCACAAAGGACCCGGGGTGGTTTTTAAAAAGCTTGTTTCCTGTACGTTGCTGTTTGTCTGACGTCGCAATGAAGTCCACATAAAGAAGAAGCGAAGCACAGCTGGCTCTCGTTCACAACAAAATGACATCATTCCTCTGTTTCTCGTCTTTTTCCAGCAGCTGGTTCCGTTCAGCGTTTGGTTCCTGCGCTGCAGTTTTTAGCCCCTGTGTTTGCTTTAGAACCGGTCTGCCTTTCCTCGCAGCTAAAGAAAAACAGCTAAGGTGGAGGGAGGCGACGAACTGCCAACAATTTAAACAAGTCAAGTCTTCTTTTTCTAAATATTTTCACTTCTATTGATATTTCTGGGACATAATTAGTCAAACTACCACTTTTAATGATTTTTTTTTTTTTTTTTTGTAAAAGCTCTTTTCAATAACCCTTGAAACAAAAGAAATCTGAAGGCGCAAAACAGAAGAGAAAAGGATTTTTGGTTTCCAAGTTTCAAGATTAAATGTTGAGGGAAAAACCTCCAAATTAAGGTAACATGGCAGAAATGGTTGTTGAGGTCAGGGCGGGCTCTTATTGTGAAGGACTGAAGGAAGTTCTGAGAGTTCATGATGTTTCGAAGTCTGCAGCAATTGGGAAAAAATGCAAAAAAGAATCAAACACCATCAGTTTCAGGAGAACTGTGAGGTTCACCTCCTTGTTTAGTCTTGAAACGCTTCGAAACCAGAAGTGTATTTATCATTCGTGAATGTTTTTGTGTTTCCGACACGTGTTTTCGACTCTGCGTCCAGCTGGCAAAATAAGAGCTAGAATTAGTCATTACAGGGAAATCAAGAAGCTGGATGATGAGAAATAAAATTATAGACCTTTTCAAACCCAGATGACTTTTTTTTTTTTCCTTTTTTTTTAAGTTCTTGCGTTGGCCTAAGACAAATACAGTCCACACAGGAAGTGTTTTATTTTAACATTTCCTCTTTAATCATCTCTCAGTTCATATTAAATCACTTTAGATGGCCAAAACCGCATCAGATGACACTGAACAACTAAAACTTTGTGTAACTAAGTAGAACGATGCTAATCAGGATTATAGCAAATTTAACGAGGATAGATGAAAGCAGATTAATAAATCTAAAGGTGTAAGCCCCGCCTCCTGGCTCTCTCAGCCAATCAGAACACATGGAGAAATACATCAGTCAACAAACTGATCAAGTGTCTTGTTAGGGGTGTGTTGTAATCCCAGCTGTATTTTTATCATCTAACCTGTTACTTCCCCTGTAAAAACCGTTGTGCTAACATATAAATTGTATTGTTTGTAAGCTAACTCACCGGTTCAACGGTAAACAGACTGACCCAGTTTGTTTATGGACGTTTTTGTCTTAAACTCGACTAGAAGTTTGTTTTTGTTGTTTCTGGCTCGCTGTTTTCTCACACAAACTAAATTTGTTAAACATTTTTGAAAACTGGTCTCCAGATTTATTTGGTGCAGGACTTTTTAAAAACGAACGACGTACTATGCCCACAGTCGACAAAAAAGAAAAGTTTTGGAAAAATTAATCCAAACTACGAAAGTTCTTTTACGAGAGTTCTTTCTCTGTGTTCTCACATGTTGTACATTTGGATGTTCTCGCCACCAAGAGGCGCAGCATGGGTATTACACTTTTTGTGAAGGCGGCATATACTGTATGGCTAAAAATATCTGGAGTGCTCAGTGGCCCTAACTCTAGTCCTTGAGGAACACCATCCTGCATGTTTTAGTTGTTTCCCTGCTTTTACACACCTGACTAACAAATCCTGATGAAGTAATAAAATCACTGAATCAGGTGTGATGGAGCAGGGAAACAACTAAAACATACAGGGTGGTGTACCTCAAGGACAAGTGTTGGGAACCAGACGTTTATTTTTAAAAGCTTTATTCAAACGGCAACGAACTGGTTCCTCCTTCATCTTAAAGTGAGCAAAAGTCATTTGTGATCCAGACTTTATTCCCCCATTTTCTAAAGGCTTAAAATGTAACTTTCTATTATTCAGACAAGTTTTTATTAATATATATATATATAAGATAAACTTATTCATTAAAAATATAAACAACTTTGTGAACCGAAGATTAAGAATATGCTTAATAAATGCATTTACTTATAAACAAAGTTTTTTTTCTCTTATTTAAAAACACATTGAGCGTTATGTTGTCCTTACGTTATCTTTAGTCTGCGTTAGTTAAATGTTTGTAAGCTTTGCAAAATGGCCAGAAAATGTAAGAACCCGGCAAAAACATCTGTAGTCCGTCTCAATCCAGCTGTCAGCTTTAAACCTGCACAGGTGGAACCAAAAGGAACCTGGACTTAGACTTACAGACTCTTGGAGACCCCTGTTCGTGACGCCCAAAACCGCTCTTCACACATCGTCGCCCGTCTATAGCCAAGAAAATAAACATGTAAAGAATATATTTATACAAGATTATCTTAAGTTTACATACATCGTAGGAAAAGACGGAACCTTTCTTTCATTCCGTCTGACCTTAAACTACAATTTTGAAATTATTTCTAGGGGTTCAGTACCTTCCCAAATTATGACAAAGAGAATGCAGTACTACTTTCTACGTTCCAAGTACTTTGTAGTACTACTTTTTAAACTTGGAGAAGGCTTTCAACCGTGTTCCTCAGGGTACACTGTGCTCTGTGAGTATGGAATTGTGGGCTCATTGCTATGGGCTGTTCAGTCCCTATACAAGTGGTGGTAAATATTGGTTTGCATTGCTGGTAGTAAATCTGACTCCTTCAGGGTGGGAGTCGGACTCCACCAGGGCTGCTTGTTGTTACTGATTCTGTTCATAACTTTTATGGACATAATTTCTCAGTGCAGCCAGGTGGTGGAGGGATTCCAGTTTGGTGACCTCAGCATTCCATCTCTGCTCTTTGCAGATGATGTGGCCCTGTTGGCGTCATCGTGCCGTGATCTTCAGCTCTCACTGGAGCGGTTCACAGTCGAGTGTGAAGCGGCTGGGATGAGGATCGGCACCTGCAGATCTGAGGCCATGGTCCTCAACCGGAAAAGGGTGGATTGCTCTCCAGGTCGAGGGTGAGGTTCTGCCTCAAGTGGAGGAGTTCAAGTATCGTGAGGTTTTGTTCATGAGTGAGGGAAGAATGGAGCCTGAGATTGATAGACAGATTGGCGCTGCGTCTTCAGTATTGCGGACTCTATTGGTCCATTGTGGTGAAGAGGAAGCTGAGCTGTAAGGCAAAGCGCTGTTGACCGGTTGGTTCCTACCCTCGCCTATGGTCACGAGCTCTGGGTAGTGACCGAAAAAAAAGATGGAAGATACAAGTAGATGAAATGAGTTTCCTCCACAGGGTAGCTGGACTCTCCCTTAAAGATAGGGTGAGAAGTTCAGTTATCCGGGAGAGACTCTGAGTAGAACCGCTGCTCCTCCACATCCAGAGGAGCCAGTTGATTGGTGATTCGGGCATGTCCGACTGGGAGTAGACCTCAGGGAAGACCCAGGATACGCTGGAGAGACTATGCCTCTTGGTTGACCTGGGAACACCTTGGAGTCCTCCCAAAAGGGGTGACTGGAAATATATGTCTGGACCTCCCTGCTGCTCCCATGACCTGACTTCGGAACAAGAGGAAGATAATGGACGAATAGATACCTTTTAAAGTGTCGTGGCATCATCTGGGTTTTCTTAAAGGCCAAATCTTGGTGTATGTAAACTTGTGAATTTAAAGAAAGTAATAGTCTTTCCTTGTTATTCAGACATTTGGCAATTAAAATAATTTTGTGAATGCTAACTGACCGACCGAAACAGGAAATGTTTGGTTTAATTTTTTTCAATAAGCGAGGGGGGTGGGAAAAATTGTCATTTTTTTAGTGTATGTAAACTTCTGGTTTCAGCTGTATTTCCTATTTTAACAGTGTGGTGCATTTCTTAAAAACCCATACATTTATATTTATCACTTAATTCTCGCACATCTGAAAGCCTTCGAGTGGTAAAGAATGTTCTGCCTGGAAGCACTTTGTGCCCCCTTTGGATCGGTTCCATCATGTCACTTCTTCTCAGTGAGTTTCAAAATAAAAGAATGTATTTCTCAAGTCTGACAAAGATGCTTTATTTGTTCCAATTATGCCCATTTCACTCAAAGGAGATTAAAAGATGAAACGTTGGCAGTTCATTAAAAAAAGAAGGAAAAAAAGACACCAGAACAACTTTTCTTGCTTCGTTCCAAATATCTCGTTTACCCACTTGGGATTTTTTTTTTAAATGTTTTAAACTTTGCAACAAACCCACCATGATTGATTCAGCAAGTGAGCGTAATTTGGAGCAGAACTTCCATCTTTTCTTTTTTTTTTTTTTTAAATAAGTAACCATTTTAGTCGATCAACAGACATCCACTTTTCTACTTCTACTCTGCTACACTTTCAGAAAACCCACCGTGAGGCTGCATGACTCCCCTCCATCTCTACAACCTGAAACGGACCAGTTCTTGTTCTGAATCCTCCGGAGACCCGGATCAATGCTCCTGCGTAAGAAATAAATATGGTCATTTTCGCAACGACGAGACGAGTTCTCGGCGGAGAAGAAGTGATACCTCACACTTGTCGATGCGTTCGATTACGTATCCATCATTCCATGGTACAAGCACGGCGCCTCTTTATTTACAAGTCCGTACATTCCTGTCCCGCTGCAGCAGGCACAGTCAAAATAACCACATGTACAACACAGGCAGGGTTCAGCCACGGAGAGTTCGTCAATCAGGAAACACTTGAAAATGGAGCTCCACTTCCGATTCGTCGCACGTATCTGTTGTCTCTGTTGAGTCAGTGTCTTATTTATCGTCGCACATTTCCAAACAATGAGTTCCAGGGACACAAGCGACGGACTGATTCGAGAAGGAATTTGCTTTAGAACATGCTTCAGATTATTGTGGCTCGCGAAGAATTTGAGAACTCCTGTGGATGTTCTAAGACCATCTAGAAAGTCCGTCATGAACGTGGTTGTCAGGTGAGACCCGGCTTCGGTCGATACGGCGCAATACTTCAACCTCGCTCGCCATGGCTTTGAGATTTGAGCATGTTTTGAAGTTGCGCTGCATCTCCGTGTTCACTGGCGCGCAGCTAGCCACACTTTAACTTTTGTATTTTGACGCGTCATTAAATTGAACACGATTGTCACCTACGAGTGTTATCGATTGAAAGCCATGTTAGAATTTTTTTTTCTAATGTTTGTAGAATATTCTGAGACCTAAGCCTGTCACCATAACAAATTTTGCTGAGCGATTAATTGTCTCAGAAATTATTGCGATAAACGATAATATTGTTTGAAATTCGACAATATTTAGTACTTATCAAACTTAAGAAGAAATGTTTAGTTTTACATGTATTACCATTTCAACCACCAGATGGCGGTATAAGACGGTTAAAACCGAAGGATAGATTTTTTTTTTTTTCATGACTGAACGTGACAAATTGTTTTTTTAATTTTTCAAAACCAAACCAGGTCTTTTTCGTACACGGTGCTAAATCGGATACATACCCAATTTTTTTCTACGGGACCTCTGTCTGAACGGTCGTTTCCTCCAACTTTTGCGTGAGTGAGTTAGGTGTGTACGGATTCACGTGTTAACATCGATATCAACGTCATGCAGTTGAAAACTTGGAACATCGCAGGTCTTCAGTTACGTCCTGAATGACTGAGAATCTACAGCAACATACGTTGCTAACGTTTGTGTCGGACCATACCAATACTAGGTGTTGCGCCTGACGTGTTCTTTAAATGCGGGTCGTTTCAGGACTGTGGACTGTTCACAATGAAGACTGATGGTCGTAATTAAATCATTTTCTGAACGCGGATCTAAAATTAGCATTAGGACCTACACAGGGCTTAATTTGTGAACTGATCGATGCAGGAACGTAATAGCGGGTTGACTGTTCCCTGTTCCTGGTTCCCCTGAAAATTTTGAATAAAGTAGATGCGATTTCCAGCATTTTGGTGTACCGTAATCTAACATGTTGTTAAACATCTACGTTTACTTACATTTGTAAACACTCCACTTCTGTCAAGCCCCCTCCAACTCTACATAATGGTTCAGAGCCCGACTCTTCTCCATTGAATTCACTGTCCGACTCCACATGTGAAACCTCCATCTGTTCATGGCGACTGCCTGTGCGCTCCTGCTTCCGTACGACCGCCTGGTTAGCTCAGCACTCACCCCCAACACTCTTTTAGGGGCGGAGATTTTTTTCAAGGGTAGACGCGGAAATGCTTACAGGTACTTAGAAAAAGAAACTTGTGAGTGGCTGTTATGTTTAAAACTAGTGTTTATGTAATTATTTCTAGTTTACATATCCAATATAAGTTTTATTTGTTCAAGGCAGTCATATTTGTTCATAATTTTATTATTAGTAAGCCTGAGAGTTACCGGATCCAAGCACACAGTTACCGGAACACACCTTGTCAAAATAAGTTGCCAGATCCTGTTCCGGCAGGATCCGGATCAAATCAAGCCCTGGATCAACAGTGTGAACGTAGTTCAAGAGGTGGAGAGCTCAGTTAGTAACATTTAGGATTAGCGTGACACAACCCCCTCCCGTGGTCTAGAAGTTTGGGTTGATGAACCTCTCCGCGACCAGAACCCTGCCAATCGACGCTTTCAACGGTAAGACGAAAGGAAATCAACAAGGAGGGGCTGTGGGGTGACGGAGTTACAAAAGGATGCGGTCGGCTAAGGCTGGTGCTCGGGAAGGGTGGGGGTGTGAGCAGACACGGGTCGAACACACTGCAAACATCAGAGTCCTGGCCTGGGTTTCCCACAGATACACACCGAGCAGCAGCTTTGGAAACGGCTCAGGAAAATACACAACAGATTTGGTCAAGAAGTTTTTTTTTTTTTTTAAAGATACATCCTGCTTGTATTTTCGATCTGCTGACTCTGTGATTATCTGCGGCCGTCGTAGGCAAAGACCCAACGTGACCCCGGCATTACGACGGCCCAAGGGAGAGGAGCGGTCTAAAACATCAGGCACATGTTGAACTTTTCGCATCCCTTCGAATTATGCTACGATACACCTGGCAGCACCAAGAATTAGCCTCCGTGGTCGACCTCTTGGTCGCCATGAAAACCAGCAACCTTTTTTTTTTTTTTTAAATGTCCCCTTGTAATGGAAGGCATAATTTATAACAAGACAAAGAACTACAGATAGAAAAAGAGATGTCCGTGGAAAAGGCGCCATGGTTTAATACGATGAAGTCAAAAAGTCTTGTCGCCCCTTTTCCTCCCAGGAGAACGGGAACAAAACCAGTGAGGGTCGAAGAAAGTGATGAACTGCGGTAGTCTCACGTCGGAGGAGGAGGCAGTGGGAAGTGCTTTTAATTTTTTTTTTTTTTAATAAGAAAGGACATCAGAGAGAGCTTAGCTGCATGCTGAAGGCGTTCTTTTAGCCGTTTTGGGGAGCAGAAGGGTTCCTTTTCCTCAAATGTTTTCTGATTTCACTGAAGGGGTTGTTGTAGGAAGTGGGAGGGAGGGGCGTCGACTTTAAGGCCAACGGGGCCGTCAGAAACTCTCGGGCTCCTCCAGGAGGCAGGGCTGGGTGGACAGAGGCACGAGGGACGGGGACAGGCTTCGGAGGCCCACCGCTGAGCGAAAGCTGATGTCCGGAGTGGGCAGCAAGGGCTTGAGGATGCTGACGAGGCAGAAGGCAGAGCCACTGTTGGGGACGAAGTTGACCTTGTTGCGATCGGGGCACAGGAAGGGGGGGATCTCCTGCAGAGCTTTGGACCTGGAACAATGCCGGGGGACACATTACTCAGATTACATTCGTCAGATTAGATCAGCGGAAAGCCTCAGATGTGACCGCTTCACTCACGTGGAGTCCTCGGACACTTTGACCTTCTCGCAGCCCTCTGGAGGCTCCCTCTTGAACATGTAGCTGTTGTTAGGCCTCGGAGAGGCGGCGTACTTGGGCAGTGGGGAGCAAGGGCTCAGCGCTGTGAACAGAAACAGGAAGTGAGGCGGTTAAGCAGCGCGCAACGTATGCCTGTCACGATAACAAATTTTGCTGGGCGATTAATTGTCTCAAATTATTGCGATAAACGATAATATTGTTTGAAATTTTACAATAATTAGTACGGTAATTATTGTCAAAGTTAAGAAGAAATGTAATTTATTTTGAGTGTAGTACCTTTTTTCACCACTGGATGGGAGTGTAAGACTGTTTGAACCGAAGGATGGATAGAGAGGTAGTAAGCAGCGTCTTTTTGGGAAAATGGGAGGGAGGCCCCTTGACGTGACATGGGCTGTCTCTCCTGTTTTTCAGTTGTGAAAATGGCGGACGCTCGGTGTGGTTTGAGCTCTTTAGCATAGCATTTTTCCACATAAAGCTTTTAATAAATAAATAAAAAAAACAGTAAACAAGTTCTCAGCTTCTTTTTGCTGAGAAAAACAACTTTTTACATGAAGGCACAGGTTTCAACCGGCTTCGACAAGACAGAGGTTTTCTTCCTCGAAGTCGGCCTGTTAGCTTAGCTCGTAGCTTAGCTTCTCAGCTTAGCTGCTTTTAACAATCCAAAAACGCAATTTTGGATTGTTAAAACAGATTTTAAACATCCAGTGTCGTCAGTAAAAAGCGAGAGACAAAGAAACGATAAAGCCGATTAATGAAAATGAGGTCGATAATTTTCAATTGTCGTGCGATTAATTGATTTATCGTTTATCGCGACAGAGCCAGCGCGACGGACGGTCGCGGTGGACCACTCACCCTTCTCGTCGTAGGGGCTGTTGCCGGCCGCGTCGTTCAGGACGGTGAGGTAGGAGGGCGAAATGGAGTCGGGACGGCTGCTGCAGTTGCTATGGTTACCACTCAGACCGCCCCCCGACGGAGTCTGCGTGTCGATGCTGCGGGTGCTGCTGCTGCGCTGTGGGGGATGGGGCGGGGGTGCACGATGCCCATCGGGGACATCCTGTGGCTGTCGAACACAAAACATCTGGGTCAGAGCAGAACTGGGGTCCGGAGAGCACTGTCGGGTCTTATGGACTCACCACGATGGTCTCCTCTTTCTCGGGCGTGTCTCGGATGATGATGCGCTCAATCTCTTGGTTCAGGCCCTCCACGCTGTTACGGAAACGAGGAGCCGAGGACTTGGATATGGGGATGGGTATCAAAATGGTTTTGGGCATTTGCGTCTGAACAATACAGGAAACAGAACACAATCAGATTATTTTTGTGCAGCTCAGCGTTTTCACTCAGATTTGGCAGCTGGTGTTCTCAAAGCCCCACCACTAACACCATTGGGTATGTTAAATCCACTCTCATTTGATGGCTATGGTTTTTGCCACTAGAACAGACCTGTTGCGTCAGGACTTCTCTAGACCAGCTGGGACCTCGAGTTGGGTGGTACAACAACAGAGAGGATCTTGGAAAGAATTTAAACTGAACACCAGCAGAAAATAACTTTTTTAACGCAGGTATATTTTTACATTTATTACTCTGAGGGTGGAGGCAGATGTGGCTGTTTCACATTTCCCCACCCACAGTTATGTTGTCGGTGCAGGGATTTGATCCGGCGACCTTCTGATCACATGCTTGCCTTTGTTAGCTTCTGTGCCATCACTGCCCCATCACTGAGCCCTACGTACTGAGACCAGATCCACACCATTTTCTGCCTTTACTCTTTGACAAATGTTGAGCGTTAAGGGCCGTACTTCATATATCAGGTGGACAAAGTGCCCAGTCTACATGTAATCTGAAATCTAATCTCACGTCACGTCTGAATGTACGGTAATCTTAAACCAGCCTAAATTTTAATACCGTAATCCTAACATTGTCCAGAACAAGTGAGGACGGCGTTTTTCATTAGAACCGAGCCAGTAGTCCCTCTATACTTTGCGGTTCGATTGTCGCAGACTCACTCTTTCGCAGGTTTTCAACGTAAAGTTGTAGACGACACAGGATTGTCGATGAGGAAATTCAGACCCCGCCCCCTCCTTTCTCTTTCTGAGGCTGTCTGTCACAGCAGAGCAGAGATACACAACAAAAACAACC
>JARVGS010000835.1:10550864-10561554 GCA_031762315.1 Hypsolebias antenori | reverse complement strand
TACTATAATTTTCAGCAAACAAATAATAGTTTTTAAGTGTTAATCTCGGGTTGTCAGCGGTGATGCGTAACATACGCAACGCGTCAGCGGTGACGCATAATAGGTGCGACTTATATGGAGGTGTGACTTGTTTATGGATTTTTCCAAATTATTGGACAATGCCACTTATACGGCGGTGCGACTTATACGGCGGAAAATACGGGTAACAGGAAAACCAAAACTGTTAAGCTGCAAAAGTTTATTTCATTTTATCCACTAAATAAAATAAACCACCACGGCGGTTGTGCATTCTCCACCGGTGGTGGTGCGCCGTGGATTCTCCGGTGGTACGCACCCCTGTTTTAATTTTATTTAGTGGATTAAATAAAAATAAAAACGATCCACCAGCGAGGGCTGCTATCCTGCATGTTTTAGTTATTTCTTTGCTCCAGCACACCTGATTTCAACCAATGGGTGATTAACAGGCTTCTTCAGATATTGGAAGAGGTAATTCAACCACTGAATCAGGTGCATCAGATATCCTGACATCTACAACTACCTACAATAAAACGTGACCTCTGTCCGTTCACTGAACATCAGGGTTATTGGTTTGCTTCGTGTTGCTTGGAGACTAACTTTTTTCTTAAATCTGTCAACCAGAAACTAACACACCTGTACGATACGCTCCACCGGGCCTATACGAAAGTGATGGAGGTGATGCACACCGGCAAGAGGCTGCTGGGAACGTACTTCAGAGTGGCCTTCTTTGGACAGGTGAGGTTCAGATACGCATATTGAAAGCATGACGCATGTGCATTGACTATGAGCATCTGAATCCAAGTGCGCTCCTACTAAAAGACTTTTAACAGAAATGATTTTGTCTTTTTTTCATTGCCTTCCAAGGCTGCGGTAAGTATATAAGAGGTCCTTTAGTGTTTGAACGCACACGTATATTTTTATATTTTGTACAGACTGATGTGATTTTTGTTATTTAAATGGCAAGTAGAGATAGAGTGGGTATCCAGTAATGGTCAGTAAAGTAGATGTCTATGAACATTTTACAAAACAAGCTGATATTTAGTTATTTTTCTATATAATTAGCTGGGGGTGGGGTACTTTTTTTCTAGGTTATTACAGATACTTAAAGGTTTTAATGTTAGCATTTGCGTGAACTACTTTGAACATTTGGAGATTGTAGCTGTTTTCAAGTGGCAGCGACCTACTTTGTTTTAACTGGTTTCAGACCAGCCTTTTGTTTGTCAGTTCTGTTGGAATCTAACTCTATTTCTCCCAACTTAGGCTTTTCATAAAGCTGTGTATAACAGGAAAAAATATTTAAAACTTCGCCGCTGAACCCTCCCAAAACAAGTGTTATAATTTGTATGATTAAAACAAAACTCTGTTAGCAAAAGTGTCATTAAAAACATTCTACCTGTTTATTCTTATATTGTATTTTCACTACCAAACAAAATACCACAAATAAAAAAATTAAAAAGTACCATTTTCCATTACAAATGGCAGGTCCTTTTCTGTTGGTTGCAGTCTACAACTCTGCCACTAGATGGCGCTGTAATTGGAACATTCTTCAATTCAATTGCACCCACCAGCAATTCATTTGAAATCTAAGTTCTTGTGTTTGCACTACAGGGCTTTTTTGAGGATGAAGATGGAAAGGAATACATCTACAAGGAGCCCAAGTTTACTCCACTATCTGAAATTTCCCAAAGGCTTCTCAAGCTCTACTCGGACAAATTTGGTCAGGAGAACGTGAAAATCATTCAAGATTCTGGCAAGGTGGAGTCATATCTGTGTGTGTGTTCAAATGGTAGACTGGTTGTGTTTGAAACATTTTAGTTGCTGAATTTTCTGTGTTTGCACCCAAAGGTGAACCCCAAGGACCTTGACTTAAAATATGCCTACATCCAGGTGACGCATGTCACTCCCTACCTAGACGACAAGGAGCTGGAGGACAGGAAGACCGACTTTGAGAAGAGCCATAACATCAGGCGCTTCGTGTTCGAGACGCCGTTCACAATATCGGGCAAAAAGCAGGGAGGCGTGGAGGAGCAGTGTAAACGACGGACCATTCTTACAAGTATGTCCTACACTGAGAACAGTAGTTTCTATCAGGATCTCCAGAAATCTAAAGGGCCCTAAATACACCGTCTGAAGGTCAACTCGCAGTCACATAGTTGCGGGACATTTGTTTTCACACACACCTTTCGTTGTCCACAAGACACACGGCACAGAGCTCCTGGGAAAAGCCCTACCACGTCAGTATACATTCAGTTTCTTCCTGCTAGAGTCTCCACTCTGTCCCGACATTCGCCATTTGGACACAAATCTATCAAGAAGAAAGCGTCACACTTTTCAGCAAACCAACTCCTCCATGCACAATGTCTGTGCGGTCTTCATCCAGGAATTGTTGGCCATTGGACTATTGGACTACCTTAGTGTATCTTGAATAGTCGTACAGATGAATTTATGAGCATTTTTCCACATTGACAAACAACCCACAAACTTCTGATCAATCACACAACACTTGGCACATACACCTGTGAGAAAAAAGTTTTGCCCAGAACTTGTGTCGAGAAAGGGCAGGCGAAGCTACACTGAGAACAAAATGGCGTGATTTTTTTCACGCAGTTACGTCAATTAGAGCTGATTTTACGGCTTTGAATCGAGTGTGCCAGGCCCTTAAGCCTCATAAAAGCACGTTTTTATGGGCGCATAACATGTTCAACTCTGCTGTTCAAACCACAAATGCATTTTTCCAACAAATGTGGCACCGTGTAAGGGGAAATAAACAGATTTTCCAATAGTATAAGCTTTATTGCCAAGAAGCATTGTTACAACAAAAAAAAAAGTGCTAAAACTTATTTTGAGGTCTCCTATGACAAAAAAAAAAACCTTTGAGGCTACAACACTAATTGTCCAGATCTAAAAAGCACACAGATGATAAATAATTATAATTTAAAACCAGTTCAAATCTGCCAATTTTTTTATTTTAACTGTGTATTTCATAAGAATAATGCATAAACGTGGGGGCAGCTGCCAAGGTGGGTACAAGGCAGGCAGAGGCGGGTATGATGTGGGCGAATATGTGTAACAAAATGCCGTACATGGCCTTGAATACAATTTTACAAGCTGAGCGCTCAAAAAGAGGCTGTGATTGTGATGGAGTTGTAACCAGTACAGGGTGTACCTCGCCTCTTGCACAGTGGATGTGGGCACCAGCAATCCAGAAAGGAAGCAAGTAAAGATAATGGATGGATGGATGGTTGGTTGAGAAAATTATGAACACAAAGATCCCTGGTCGCTTAGTCCCAAAAACATTGAGATTTCATTGAGACATCAGCAGAAAATTTGTTAGCCCGGAGATGTACTACCTTAAGAAATTAACCATGCCTCTGTGGTAGTACATCACAAACATATGTCTACACATCATCAATTAATGGTCAATCAAGTCATCTGGACAGTTTCTTTTTTGTGGAAAGACGTTTCACCCTCTATCCGGAGGGCTTCATCAGTTTGAGGAGTCCCAAGTAAACTGTTTGCCCCACTAAGCAGTTCACTCCTTTAGTGGACCAACCAGATTGCTGGTGATAAGATGGTTTCTAGGGGGCTGTCCTGTCCCCCCGTCGACTCCTCCCAGGCCGGCAGCCACAGCCAAAGTGGTTCAAGATATCAAAGTTGGTCCACTAAAGGAGTGAACTGCTTAGTGGGGAAAAGTTTACTTGGGACTCCTCAGTCTGATGAAGAGGGCGAAACATCTTTCCACAAAAAAGAAACTGTCCAGATGACCTGGTTGACAATTATTGGATTTTGTACCTGGATGATTGAGCATGAACTTTGATGTCTACACGTCATAGCTTGTTCCTGACTGGTGGCAGCCTCAGAAACATGCAGATGTGGGCAATTCTCTGGACTTCTGTTGGTTTAGTAGCAATGCAGTTGATCTGTTCGTAGTGTCATGGCCTCAACCCAACATTGCCATATTTTTGTGAGACTGCAAATGTCTGTCTGTCTTCATAGAGCTCTCACAAATCTTCACTCTGTTGATATGAAATCAGCTGTGTTCCAGGCCTAGCACTGCTCATCGAAGTAACAACTAATAAACATAATTTTCTTCCTTGTTGTCTGTTGTTGATTATAGACCACGGTGTATCTTGTTTATGCCAACCTCTGCAAATTTAGCCTGATAAGACAAATGAAGTTTATTACTTTTCTAGCCACTTCATCCCAAAGTTCACTTGTTATCTTATCTCGTTAATAATCGTGTTGACTCATGACCTGTCTTTCTTGTGGCTGTTTACATGTTGTGGATGTTTTTCTTATTCTGCAAATGAATGATACCAATGTAGCGTAGGTCTCATGGTAGTGCCAGGATGTGGCTGCTGACTGACATTATGCTTTTCTCAAACCTTCCCACACAGCAACCCACTGTTTTCCTTACGTTAAGAAGCGTATAGCCGTCATGTACCAACACCAGACCGACCTGAGCCCCATAGAAGTGGCCATAGATGAGATGAGTGCTAAGGTGGCTGAGCTGCGACTGCTGTGCTCAGCCTCCGAGGTGGACATGATCCGTCTGCAACTCAAACTGCAGGGCAGCATCAGCGTGCAGGTACAATAAGGAAAACAACCAACAACCAAGTCATGTTGACTAAAAAAATACTAAATCTTTTGACCTTTGGCGTTTTCCAGGTGAATGCAGGGCCTCTTGCATATGCCAGAGCCTTCCTAGATGACAGCAGTGCCAAGAAGTATCCGGACAACAAGGTCAAACAGCTTAAAGAAGTCTTCAGGTACTGATGACGACCAAAGACACGTCCACATAAAAATATGTTTATAACACTTGGGACTAAGGTTTTACCTTCTAGTAGAATTAACATTCCCCTTTACTTTTTATTACACTGTAGTTGTAGCCTGCTGCCATGATTGTTACAATTTTCTCTCAATAATCTACACATAAAAGCAGGTACAGGCAGAATTTTGTAAGTTTATAAAAGGAAATCCCATTTCCATCAGTGTTCAGATCTTTGTCCTAGTCCTAAGTTGATGCACCTTTGTCAGCAGTTCCAGTCTTGAGTCTTTTTTGGGTTTGATGTAACAAGCTTCGTAGACTTAGACTGGGGTATTTTCTGCCATTTCTTTTGGCAAATCCTCTCAGTCTCAGTCCAGTTGTATAGAAACTGTTGAGTTTCTATACAACTCTACAAACTGTTGTTCTGAGGAGAGGCTTCTGTTGAACCCCAACGTCCAGATCTGTGAAGGACTGCAGTTCTGGAACTTAGCTGTCAGACTCACCATCAGTTTCTTGGTCTCCTCCCTCACTAAGACCCTTTGACTGCTCAGTGTTGTCAGAAGACCAGCTCTTCAAAGAGTCTTTGATTTTGCCAAACTTCTTTAATTTGAGAATTGTGAAGGTGAGCTCTGGGGAAGAAACTTTGCATCAGATCTGAACCTTGCAATAATCCTGACTCAGAGAGTTGACCACGTGGCTTGGTTTGCGCTCCGATTGTCAGCTTGGGGGCCTTGGCGAGGCCTTTCCAAAAGATCGGGTTTTAAAACAGAGGTACGTTTAGCTTGTAGCACATGGTTCAACAACAATTCCGCAATCAAGCCCTTTTCTCTGGATTTACTTGTACGTTCAAGATATGTGTATCTGCCAGTGTTACTTACCTTAGAGACAGAGACACGTCTGTGTTGCGCTCCGTGTGTACCACCAGTTTTAGGGCTTAGTGTGAGAGAAGCAGAATGCTACCTCTAGATTTTTAGCTAACACACCTGTATTGCACGCTACTAGCTTATAACTACATCAGTGGGGCGGAGGGCGCTGCTTGTATAATGGTAGGGAAAACACTGTCTTTTTTTTATAAATCTTTCACTTGTGTTGCTTGTTGTTTAGCAGGTTTTACAAACTGCCTTAAAATGCATGTTCCTACCTCTTTAGGCAGTTTGTGGATGCCTGCGGACAGGCGCTGGGGGTGAACGAGCGGTTGATTAAAGAAGACCAACAAGAGTATCACGATGAGATGAAGGCCAACTACAGGGACATGATAAGGGAGCTGTCAAACATTATGCATGAACAGGTAGGATTGCCAAAATAAAGGTTAATATGAGCCAACATTCAGTTCAAAGCACCCTGCAGGTTGCTCAAATGCAGTTTGTAATTTCACATTACTTAAATTTTATGTTGTGGAACAAAGTTTAATCTCAAAAATACTTTTTTTTTTTTTTTTTTTTTAGAAAAGTCTTTGAATGTCTAACTTTAACTATTTCTGGTGGTATTTAAAAGCATATTTATTGCGTGCTAACTGTAAAAATAGATTCACATTTAAAGGTACATTTTTCTGTTATTTATTACTAACCATGTCTTTTATGTCTTGCTGTCTTTGCGCTGGCCTGAGCAGATCGGATGGTAATGATTTCACTTTATAAAATAATGAAGTAGGAAAAGTTAGGGACTGCCTGAAAAGTCTTCTTTTAGTGTTCAATTGGTTCATATCAGGGTCACATGAGATGGTGTGTAAATAAGTTTAGTAAGCTTGTGTGTGAAAACAAATGAATAAAATTATTTATTTATTTATTAGCTTTTATTTAAATGAAATGATGAGAAGAAAAGAAAAAAAAGACTGATTTTAATGTTTTGATATATATTTCAAAATTAGGTTGTGCTATTTATTGAAATGCATCGAATATATTAGTTAAATTTTACTTTTCAAAAGTAACGTAAAGTGTCTTTAAATTATATTTTTGTGGATTGCTGATGTATAAAAATAAATGAAAATGAACTTCAGTAAAATGAGTTGGAACAATAGGACTGAAAAAAATAGATTAGGATATTTTGGATTAAAATTTAGAAAAATAAGCGCTTACCAAAGTTATTATTGATACGTAAATCAGATCAATTTAACTGAATTAGAATTAACTTGATTGAAATCTAAAGAATTTAATTTACTTTTTATATAAAATGCCATTAAACAATATTGCTATGATTTGGGGATATGTAAATCAGTAGAGTTAAACTGGAGTGAACTGAGGTGAATTTTAATAAAATCAACCAAACAGGGACTTTTTCATAGACTTTTGATTTAAAACCCACTGAAGCTACTTTTGTTGTAAGGTAGAGCTAAATAAATTGGTGAGAATGAAATAGACTGGACTGAAATGAATTGGAATAATTTCAATTGGAGTTCATTAGAATAAGATATTCTGGATTATGTTCACAGTAAACTGCTTTAATTGGGGTTTAGCTCTGAATTGGCAACATGTAATATAATTTTTTTTCTTTAGATTTAACTCAAAGTGTCCTAAAATCACTTGAGTTGTGAATTGAGCTGTCTGTTGCTTCTAGATAACCCCAGCGGAGGACGGTACCAGGAGTACTCTGTCCGACTCTATGGGCATCTTCAACGCCATCAGTGGCACCCCAACCGCCACCCCACATGGCCCAACTATCCTTTGAGGGGGATGTTTCACACCACCGACTGCTTAAATTATCCAAGGGATCCATTGGGATGCATTTACAGACTTTACCATAACCTACTTCAGACATTTTTGGGGGTATTTCCCCCTTTTCCTATATTTTTCCATGTCACCAGCTGAAAAATCCCTGTTGCATTCGCCAGACTTGTGTTTCCTATGGAGACTTCAGTTTATCCTGATGACTTTTAAATGTTGAAAGTAGTTACGGTATTGACCACCTGATTGGTTTGGGTCTTTTGTGTGTGTAAAGTTTGTTTTGTGTAAAGGAGTTAAAACACCTGATGTGTTTATAAGCATGTGTCCATGAAAACATGATGGTATCCTTATGTTCAAGTGTCCAAAACCCTGGTTCTGAATGGCCACTATCCCAGTGGTCCTCAATTCTGGTCCTCAAGGGCCACTACCTTTCAAGTTATAGTTGTTTCCCTGCTCTTAAGCAGGTCTTGAAGTTCTGCAGAAGTATGGTGATCCCTCTGCTATTCAAGCCAGGTGTGTAAAAGCAGTTAAACATGTAGTGGCCATCAAGGACAAGGATTGAAGACCACTGTTAGAGTTTCTCTGCTCCAACTTTAATAAGTAATCAATAGGCTTATGCAGAACATTGAGGCAATTCAACAATTGTCAGGTGTGTTGGATCAGAGAACATCTAAAACATGCAGGTTAGTGGCCCTCGAGGACCAGGATTGAACACCTCTACCCTATTTGGTGTTGTCTAAGGGCTTGAAAAACACGAGGAACTTCAGTATTTGCGCTGGACCCAAGTCTATGTCATTAACCATTGGGTCTTCAGTCTGTTACCATACACACCTTGTTAATAGTGTACAGTACCATAGTTTGTCTTTTTTATTTTTTATTTTTTTGTTCTCCATTGAGTTACAGCAGTTGCATTTTTCTGATAATTTATATGGATGGGTTTTAATAAAAATGGTTACTATTTTAGGTCAATGGACCTGTATAGAAACAGTGTAAAGCCAAGTTAACCAGAATATTTTTGAACTATTTTATAAAAAAAAATAATAGTGTGTGCAATATTTTCTGCAGATACCAAGGCTACCTACAGGTCAAAAAGAAGACTTTTTGCCAAAGACATTTAAAAAATATTGTGCAACCTAGATCTAGGGAGGGACAGGTTTATACTCGACCAAGTTCTTTTATTGCCTCCCATGTAGGATCCTTTTATTATCTGTGAAGCAAAATTCAATAGGAAACATTTTTACTTAGTGACTTCTCATGTGAATATGTTTAAGACTCATGAATAAATACAATCTGGTTAAAAAAATCTGTTATTGTTCATTCATAAGATCATAAAACAGGTGTGGATGTGCAGCTAGCCCTTGGAAAACCTTTAAGCCTCTGTCTCACTGGGTTGTGACTGTTTGCAACAAATTTTGAGTGAGAGTTCTTCATTTCTAAAATTTCCTTAATAGTATGATCCTGACATGATTGGCAAGCAGCTAAATTTATCAATCCCAAATAGATTGCCATCTTAAAACAACCCTAATCTGAAGAGTTTCATGGCAGCGCTAATGGCATACCCTTTAGAAAGTCTTTTCCATCCATCATCTTCCACTTGTTCTGAAATTGGATGGCAGGGCCAGTGCTCTGTATAGTACTCTCTGTATTACAGGTCTCTCTTGAAAATGAGTCTCCCTGTTTAAATAAAGGGAGGCCCAGACATACGTATCTTTCTACAGCCACCTCTTGATCTTCTGGGAGGATTCCAAGGCGTTCCCAGGCCAACTGAATGACAGTCTCCCTAGCATGTTATGGGTCCCTGGGGTCTCTTCCTAGTTAGACATACCCGGAAAATCTCCCTAACATCGTTAGGACACACTGACGAGGCATCATGACGTATCCTTACTAGATACCTGAACCACCACATTTTGGCTCCTCTGGATATGGAGGAGCAGCTGTTCTACTCAGTCTCCCCCCAGATAACTGAAGTTATCACCTGATCGCTAAGGGGAATTCCAGATATCATGCAGAGGAAAAACTCCTTATGGCAGCTTGTATATCTGTTGTAGAAATTTTCCCTTAAAAAAAGAGGACACGTGAGAGTTTTGTCTGGGATATTTATTTAAGCTGTACAGCTGAGATATCGCATTGCTAAACAAGAGTCAGTAGAGTGAGTCTACCTTATCGAAAGGCAGGCTGTTATTTATAACATGGTTACTTATCCAACAAGTTTGGCAGAACTTTAGGACAAAAGGTGTTTGACCGAAACAGGAGAAAAAACCTTGAGTGTGAAGGGCGAAAACACTTAACCACATTCTTAAGTTGTTTTTCTTTAAAGAAAAACAAGTTGCACAAAGCTACATTGCTCTCAAGCAGTGAGCATTCCTTTGTATTCCACAGCAGAAGAAACAAACAAGACTTCTAAACTTAACATGAGTGAAACATTAATGTGAATATGAATAAACTTATTATCAAATGCGCAAAGTGATATGTCTTTAATTTTTTAGGGTTAGGGTTAGGGTTAGCCTTCTCCTGATTAAATCATACACATTTTAATCACCACATACAAAGAAAAAAAATAAAACATCAAATTTATCTCGTGGTGCCTCTGAGCAGGACACCCTATACCCAATTGCTCCCCAGGCACTCTCCATAGCTGCCCACTGCTCTACCTGATGGTGGATTGGTTAAATGCAGAGAGCCAATTTCGCCATTGTATGGGAACACAGCTTTTTTTTTTTCATTTACCCTTTATTTATACATGTAGTCTCGATGAGTCACAAGAACTGATTTTCAAGAGAGACCTGTTTTTGGGAGCAAATGGTGGGGGTTAAGGGCCTTGCTCAGGGGCCCAGAGTGAGGGTGGAGGCAGGTGTGGGTGTTTAACCTTTTCCACCAACAATTTTGATGTTGACGGTACCGGGAGTTGAACCTGTGACTTTCTGATCACAGGTCCATCATCTCTAACCTCTGTGCCACCACTCCCCAACAATACATTATGACAAGACATAGCATCAAAAGAAATTATATACAACATATTTTTAAAAAATGCATATTTGAATATAGCATGGCAGAAAGATAAGTACAGGTAGTCCTCGGGTCACGACGTTTCGTAGTTACAACGCATCTCCCATAAAAAATATATATATTGTGAAATTTTATTTTGAAAAGCTGAGTTACGCCGTTTCCGGTTTTATGACGTAAACGCAGTGGTGAATACAGAGGAGGGACGGAGGAAAACTGCTTCACCAGCATCCCAGTAGGA
>JARVGS010000835.1:10487372-10498436 GCA_031762315.1 Hypsolebias antenori | reverse complement strand
CTGTTTAAGCTGAAGCCCATATTGTCCAAAAATAACCTGGAGACAGTAATACATGCATTCATAACATCCAGGCATGATTACTGCAACTCCCTCCTGTTTGGTATCGGTCAGACCTCCATTGCTAGACTACAACTGGTACAGAATGCGGCAGCCCAATTTTTAACCAGTACAGGCAAAAGAGAGCATAGTACACAAGTTTTGGCCTCCCTGCAGTGGCTACCGGTTCACCTTCGAATCCAGTTCAAAATGCTCATATATGTCTGTAAATCACTAAACAACTCTGACCCCTCCTATCTCACTGATCTACTGCAGCCGTATGTACCACCGCGTTCTCTGAGGTCAGTGGACCAGTTGCTGCTCACAGATCCAGGAACTCGTCTTAAGCGCAGAGGTGACAGGGCCTTCTTTGCCGCAGGCCCAAGACTATGGAATGAGTAACCTTTGCTTGTCAGACAGGCTCCCTCCCTCACAGTTTTTAAATCTCGCTTAAAAACCCACCACTATTCCGTTGCTTTCTACATTGTATGATCTATGTTGAACCTGTATGCATCACACTGTGTTAGACATTAAGCTATTATTTGCTATTATTTTGTTTCTATATTTTGATTTTACGTTGTTATATGTTGCTGTGTGCTTTGTCTGTTTGTTTCTGTTTGTACAGCACTTTGGTTGGCCCTATCGCTGTTTAACGTGCTTTATAAATAAAGTATTATGGTATGGTACGGTATGGGATAAAGCGCCAAGTCACAACAGAAGTCATCTCAGGGCACTGAATAGAAACATTCACATAAAAATAATAATTTAACTTTTTTTTCTGAGGAACAGACTGCTTTGAGTTCAACTCCATCAAAGAACTCTCGTCTTGAGCAATGTTTCGCTTGCCCGTGCGAGGTAGCCACTGGACACGTGACAAGCCCTCGCCGCAGCCTCTCGTCCAAGGGGTCAAAAACGAACTCTAGTGCTGTGGTATTACCTGCAGCTCTCTAAGATAGTTTCACTAAGGCTGTTTTAAGGTGATTCACCCAGACTGTTGACAACCTTCTCTCTGCACGTCACACCCAGGTCTCACTTCGTGCCTCGTCTTGTCCAAGCAGCAGGGTCAAGGTCGTTTGACACGAAGAAACGTACATTAACGGCTGCTCACTTCTAATTTAGCGTTACAATTATTTTCCGATCTGGTAGTCTTTAGAGCCCTGGAACAGGACTCAGGGGTGTTGTTTTATACTCATGGCTAGGAAACCATTCAAAACCTCCTAATTAATGTTGTTGATGTTGAACAAAGCTTCACCATGTGCGTGTTCGTGAACTAATAGTCCAAATTGTTACTTTTTGCTTTGCTTTAATTAATATCTTTGCAGGGGAACAGTAAAAAGCATTAAAACGATTACAATTTTACACAAGAGACCCATTCTATCTAAGTAAGATGATCAATATTCTAGGAGTCGAACAGTCTTCTTCCCAAGCCTTTCTTTCTTTCGGGCTGCCTTCCTGTTCCTCTGCACCTGACCACCCCACAGAGAGCCCTCGTGGTATAGTGGCTCCAAGTGCCCTTCCTAGCTTTACAGTCAACCTATGGTACACACCTCAAGCCAATGGATGTTTTCTCTGAGCACTCTGGTTGTTCTGAAACAATTCTGAGCAAGACCCTCTAATATCCTATTCAATTCCCTCAAGGTTATTTGTACGCTGCTGTCTTAGTCTGACAGAAAATTTTTGTTTAGAGCAAATGGACTGAGATATCCTCTTACCACATGCAAATTAAATTCTTAACAGAATCAGAATCTGAATATCTTTACTGACATTGCACTGGGTACAATGTAAATATGGACGCACAGTCATCCGGAAGATGGACAAAGTGTGTGAAGCGCAGCTATCTTATCAGCGCAGCCATCTCACTCCTTATCGGAATGATAATCTCAGATATGAAAAAGGGAAAGAAACATGAGGGTAGATAGTGGTATGACAAAAAAAGATCTTTCACATCTTGTCTATCTGGACACAATATGAAACATCAAAAAAACTCTACCAGCAAGCAGAGTTAAGACAAATCACATATGCAGTTGAGGTCAGAATTCCCACGAGAGTAAAAGGCACCTTTCCTTCTTCTAGGCGGGAGGTAAGGCTATCTCAAAGGCCTGGCAGCTATTCTAAATTTAGAAGAAAAGGGGTCTTCTGGTCCAGCCCGGGCTGAGATGTAAAGGGGGACTAATCCAAACCCGTCTCAGGAAGGGTATCAATCCAACTTGAGTCGAGACGAGCAGTTTCCCTCTCTTCGGGTGTGCCCCAACTTCTCTGCTGCTGCCTTGTTAATCCTCTCTGCTCCCCGGTGGTCCGGTAGAACTCAGCACTAATCTGTCAGAGCAGGGCATTTTTATAGCTATTCTCTCTCCTCCTTCAGGAGGGTTTTAGATCATACCATGGACTTTTGACCAACCCTCTCCCCCCATTGGGGTATGGGTGAGCATGTAAACACTAGTCTCCACCCAACTCTGGGTGGACTTTAACTAGAACATTACATCAACTGTATTCCAGTAAACCATCTGGGTTGTTCACATGAGATCTGGCTTGAGCTGGATCCTGGGTACCCTTTCTTCACTTGTTTTTGTGGCCTTCACTTGCCATATTACGAGTTGCTTCCTGTTCTTACTCAGAATTGCTCCCGAACAGAGTGTGCTCTGCTCAGACTCAGACTCTGACTTTAGACACCTGTGTCATCTCTCATACAATGTCATACAGAAAACAAACAATCAAATTATTATAGGTTAATCCATCATGCTGTAGAGATTACAAGAGGTTACACTTTGTCTTATTAATACTTGTTAGTTAACAGCACTTTTTATTCTGTGCACTCTCCTTATCTAGGTGTAAGTTTACACAGTTGAGCTTTTCTCACACTCTGCTGAACGCTGGCTGCACCTTCTTATCCTGTGCATTTCAGAAATAAGAAGGTTATGCAAAATCATCAAACATCATTCATTAAACATTTGTTTATAACATGCAGCAATATTACAGTTGATATATATTAATTGTAAAGCCTGGCCTACAGCTCACAGCTGAGGCTTAAGATCTGTATTTAGCTGTGGGTGTTAGGATAGGCCCTAAACTGTCTGATTTTAGTTACTTGAAGACTGGCTGCTCTTGTGACATCATTTGGAAGCCAGTTTTCCAACAAAGTCTTTCAAATTAGAAACGTATGCAAAAAAAAAAAAAAAGCTCTTTAAGGGTCCACAAGACGAACAAATGCAAGCTGGAAAGCAGGGGGGGGACAGGACACAGGAAAATACATCTGGATTTGTCGGAGAATAGTGTGGAAAAAAAAGGAAGATTGGAATAACTCTACGATAGCGCAATCCTCCAGGAAGCATTTCAACTGGGACTCAACTATTATAAACCATGTACACGGGCACCATCTTACCAAGACTACTTTTTTGTATTTAAACATAAATTCTTTTAGAATTTTTTATGGCAATATCAAGGCAACTCCACAATCCTATTCTCTGAACTACAATGCAGCGCTCCTTCAGACTAGTTCTAAATGGAGATTTTACAAACATTTCCATTCTCTTAAGGTTATGATTACTCTTTTTTAAACAAATTTTAATTGAATATTTGGGGATGATATTTTTTATGAACTTCATACATGACTTGTAAAGTACTATATTCATCAAATCATAGTATTTTAATAATTTCAACTGAAATAATTTATTTGGTGATCATAGCACTCCTACTAATAATTCTTATTGCTCTTTTTTGTAAAATAAAAATAGGATTTGTAATTGATTTGCATGCTTTTCCCCAAACTTCAATAAAATAGATTAAATAAGGAACAATTATTATATCATACAATATATACAAAGCTTTGTCATTCAACTCTTACTTTATACAGTAATGCAATTGATTTTGCTATTTTTATTCTTAAGTAATTTACATGAGATTTCCATGTCAGCTTCTCATCAATAACACCAAATTAATAATAATAATAATAATTAACTCTATGAATTTCAATACTGTCAATTTTAAATGGGACTTCTATAATTTTTTCTTTTACTCAATATCATGTATTCTTTTTTTTTTTTTTCAAATTTAATGATAACTTATTAAGTTGGAACCGTTTGTATTTCAACAAATTCTGCCTGTATCATCTCTAACATCTGTTCAATATCTTTACCCGAACAAAAAAAACAAAAAAAAAAAGTATAATCTGCAAACAGAACACACTTCAAAAGCCCTGGCACATCAACCAGACCATTCACATAAAATAAACAACTTTGGTCCCAACACAGAGCCTTGAGGAACTCCACATCTACAGTATTGTCAAAATTCTGATCTTAACATCATTTACCTGTACAAAATGTCTCCTATTATTCAAATAACTACATACCCATAGTGCTAATAATCTAATAACACATTTATTCAGTTTTTCAAGGAGAATGGTGTGGTCAGTCGGTAACGACTCATATCTACAGAAAGAACATTGTTCCAGAAGTCACAGGGTTCATTCAGATGCAACTTCACAAACCCAATAGGTGCAGCAGAGGGCGCCAGCATCTTATCTTTAACATGAGGCATCCTTGGGCGATTTGGACCCGTGTTGGTGGAACATCGCGTGCCGCAACTAGAAGCAGTATCCATCTCTAATAACTGGCTATGTGTAATGATCATAACCAACGTTTAGAGCTGAAACAAGCGCACAAAAACCTGATTCCCCTTTCTTTCACTATATGGTGCGCACGCAGGCTGGAAAAGCTCCACGTGCAAACACGAATCCAACATGGCTGTATGCGTGATGGATGCTGTTGAATTTCATAAAAGAAATCCCAGGTGTTGCTCGCGACATTGGAACCAGGGTGGTGCATTTCGTGCGTAAAAAAAAAAAAAAATACAGACTCACATGGGTGGTCAGTCTTCAAGCCCCCTCCTACACCCCTCCCACTCCTCCAGACTAGTAACATCTATTCTTATGCCTCATGTTTAACTAAAATATGGACGCCATAGCCCCCCAGATCACTCGTGCGCCCCCTCCACCTCCCTTCCTCCTCGGTGCGTAAAGGATGCGCGGCAGGTCTGGAGCGCTCCGCGTCCTCCATTTAAGAAGAGGAATTTAAGAAGCCCCTGCCGGTGAATGTTGTGGGGGGGGTGGCGGGAGGGAGACTAGAAGGACGGGGACATCGCACCCATAGCAGGTCAATTCTCTTTTTTTCCTCCTCTTTTTTTTTGGGTGTGTGGACGCAGGAGCTGCGCTTCTGAGTATAGGGGGAGAGATAGAGGGGTGGGGAGGGGGGGGCCACATAAACATGGACATCACGGACCAAGGAGCCCAAATGGAGCCGCTTTTACCAACGGTAAGACTCAAACCTCCCACTTGAATTTGCTTTTAAATCCCCCCCAAAGCTATTTCCCTTTATAGTGACAGTAATAAAAATAAATAAAGGGGGGGGGGGGTACAAAACGTTCTAGAAATGTGCAGGTAGATGTTTCACCATTAGTGAGGCAGAGTACAGGTTGATGCACAGCAGCAACAGTGTCTGATCATTAACCTGCACCTACCTGTATACGATCCATGGGTTACATGACTGCATCATACCGCTGACCAGGTTTTATCAGCTGCTGTCAAGCTGCGGGTTCAAGATGTTCTCAGAGACGAGACCGTTTGATCCCAACTGTGAGGAGGCAGAGGGAGGCATGTGCCTCATCAGTTGGAAGTGCTCTAGTATGCTGTATTTAACATGCACTGTGATAGGACGACCTATACGGCGCAATGTCCCTGCACGGCACATAGATTTATAAACCGATCCTGTTAGAGAACCGTCGTTCTTGAGAGACATCCGCATCCTGACTTAAATAGTGGGGTTCAAAAGAGAAAGAAACCCCCCCACCCCCCACCAAAAGAAAACTACACCCGAACCTGTTGTTTCAAACAGATCCTGGCACACATGATGGGAGCAACTATCTGCAGTCAGCTTCATTAACATTCAAGTGAGATTGTGCCATCATAATTAAGAAAATACGCATGCCATAGTCTTGTATGTTTTGCCAATACTGTACATCTAGGTTTCTGCTTTGTATGAACTGCGTTACGAGGCAGATCCATTCTCTGACCGTTGTGGTTTCTGAGGACTTGCATAGCTTTATAGCATAAGGCAAAGTGTGATGGACTGATGGGTCCTGCTTCCCCTGCAGTCTCGATGCAGTATGGTTGCTTCCTTGTCATTGGAAGTCATTGCTGTCCCTCCTCCTCCTACGCAGCAAGCGTTGTCATGGTTTCTCCAGGATGTGTAAGACTGTGGGACCTATTTGTGGGAGAATCTTGGGGACTCTTTTGTACACGTCTAGTACTCCAAGGTCAAGCATGAAAGTATGTTTAAGGAACAAATAGTTGAACTCAGTTATTTTCATGTAGAATCTCTTGACACTGGAAATGGCTGTTAACGAATGTCCTGCTTGTTCTTTGACTTTCAGGAGAAAGCTTCTCAAGAACATAAGGATGTGGTGAGTACACTTCATATCTTTGATTGAAATTTAAAAAAACGGGGCAAAGTAAGAATTTTAATTGTTAACCTGTATCTCACAGGGGTGGTGACTGGTTTGGACGCATACAATTGTGAGAAAATGTGCAAAATTTCAATGGGATATGGGGTGAACTCTTAGAAAATCTTGCAATCTGAGCTATTGTTACACTGGAACCTTTTGTTAGGTTAGTTGATAATATTTGAGTTACTTGAAGGCACCCCTGTGGATGCCTTTTAAGACACACCTCTAAAACTTTGCTTCTTTTTGTGATGTTGTGGGAAAAATCTAAAGAAATCAGCCAAGATACCAGGAAGAGAATTATCCACATTATTCTGGAGTTTGACAAATAGAACAATTTTGGGGCTTCTAACAGACATAAAATAGGGAAAAAAAATTGGTCTAATTTATTGTCAAGACAGTACGGAAAGCAAAGTAATGTGTCTTTATGGACCACTGGGACTCAGTGTCCCCACCTTGGGATGCTATTGAAGCTCTGTTGAAGGTGGGAGTTGAAGATCTTTTTGATGGGTTGTTCTTCTAAGCGTTCCCAACAAACCCTCACTACATATTTGGTTCCACCAGGTCTGTCCGGCGTCCTCTGCCATCTGATCGGACTCACCACCAGGTGATGATCAGTTGACAACTCAGCTCCTCTTTTCACTCGAGTGTCTAAAGCATTTGGCCGCAGATCAGATGACACGACTTCAAAGTCAGTCATCGATCTGTTGCCTAGAGTGTCCTGGTACAATGTGCACTTATGACACCCTTATATACAAATATGGTGTTTGTGGTGGACAAACAACACTCAGGTTGAGGTCAGAGAGGCCATTCCACCCAATCCCCCCCACACACTGTCACTACCAGCGTGGGCATTGAAGCCCCCCAGCAGAATAACTGGGTCCCCAGTTGGAGCACCTTACAGCAACCCTGCTAAGTCAGATTTACATTGTCACGATGGCTGAATACTCTGAACTTCTGTTTGGTGTGTAATCACAAATGTCGGAGACTGTTCCTCCACCTAAAGGAGCAAAGAAACTACCCTCTCATCTACTGGGGAAATCTCTAATGCACAAGCACCAAACTGGTGGTGGTGGTGGTGGTGGGGGGGGGGGGGGTTAGTAGCCCTGCACCAGCCCGACGCCTCTCACCATGGGCAACTTTAGAGTGGAAAAGGGTCCGGCCCCTCAAGCCTCTTTCTCCTAGTGATTATTTCCATGCTCTGCGTCGAGATGAGCACGACCATATCTAGTTCTGATTACATTTCGATTACCGGTATGTCTAGTTTCTCACACTTTCCGATACACAGTGAGCCTTTGTTTTCACTTGGGTACGTTTCAGCTGGAAGTTTTATTGTGCACGAATACTGTTAAGACCAATGGTCCAGTAGGTTAAGTGCAGTGACATCTAAAGTTACAAATTACAATAAAATTGCCATTAGTTGTTCAGTGGTTGTTGTTGTGGTTGTTGATTATCCATATTGCTGATTTCTTACCCATAAGATGCTGTATTCATACCCATCTGCTCGCAACAGACTCATGTTCAGGCTGCTGTTTAATACACCATATTATATTATTATTGTTTAGTGTGTAGCTTAGAACCTTGTACACTGTTTCTTTTTTATACTTTATATTATTGCTATTTTGGGGTTTAGCTAGGATTTTGAGTACAAAATTTCATTCCACCTCATGTACCACATGTGATTCAAATGCCCATGAATGCAGACAAGCACAAGGAGCCCAAATAAAATAAAACATAATTCTATTTTTAAACAGAACAAAATGCCACTGTAGCAGTAAACAGTTACAAAAATGGAGGTTCAAACACGCCGCCTTCTGGACATTGTCGGACAGAGCATGTACAAGCTTTCCAATTGCTGGGAGGGGGTTGGTCTCTGACATTGGTAGTGATGTATTTAAACAACAAGCGTTTTCATTTGTGTCCATGCTGCATGGATTGTTTATTTAAAATATTGTAGTATTTAAATTTAAATAGTTTATTTGAGGAGGGAGGTTGGGAGTAACAGGTAATGAGTGTGATTACAGCCTGGCACATGTCATGACAAAGTTTACTGTACTTGTACTTGAACTTGGACAACTGTCTCCATACTTCGCTGTTTTTCATTTATCGCGGGGGGGCAGGGTACGGAACGCCCTGTGATATATAAGGGACTACTGTACTACTTACTACTACTACAGTAAACACTAAAATAAACTACTACGTACCCTCTCATGTACCACACAAGATGGTAATTACATTAAAGTTTACTTGAACTGGAACTTGGACTATTGTATCCCTATTTTGCTGTTTTTCACTTATCACGAGGGTATGGTCCCCTAAACCCCGCAATACTGTATATGAGGGAGTACTGCACTACTTACTACTACTACAGTAAATACTAAAATAAACTACTGCATACCATCTCGTATACCACACAAGATGGTAATGACATTAAAGTTTGCTTGAACTGGAACTTGGACTACTGTATTCCTATTTTGCTGTCTTTCACTTATTGTGAGGGCATGGTCCCCTAAACCCCACAATACTGTGTATGAGGGACTACTTAATACTACTACTACAGTAAATACTAAGATAAACTACTACTTACTACTCTACTTGTGTACATAATTTTGTTCCATCTCATGCACCACATAAGATGGTAACAAACAACAATAAAGTTTACTTGAACTTGAACTTGGACTACTGTATCCCTACTTCGCGGTTTTTCACTTAGCGTGGGGGGCGTGGTCCCCCAAACCCCGCAATAAACGAGGGACTACTGTACCTAATTAAAATAACTATATTAATAAATAACTTAATTTTTATGTTGAAAAGCTGACATGTCTATGCCACACCACTAGGTGGCGAGAACATTTTCATTAGCAACATGTCGAAATACAAAGTAAAGACATTCTCAGCTTGGCTGAAGATTGTAGATTTGATATTATATATAGTTTCCTCTCAGCAGCCATAAAATAAATAAAATACAACCTTCGGGAACCTAGACGCTGAAGCCAGAGCGTTATCATCGTGCCTTTGACTGGTTCCAGTACAAATTGTAAGTCCCGCCCCCTCCAAGAAAATAAACAGGACATGGTCATGACCTTTAGTGTTTAAAATTTAGTGTTCTACTTTTAAGAAAGCCTTTGGGTTTAGTATTTATATGCTGATTAACTGGTATTTAAATAGTTATACAGTATATTTGTTGTATTCTTCAATCTTTAATAAAAACAGCTGTTCAATATTACTGTGGATTAACTTGCTTGCATAGCTGATGCCCTGTTTGTTTGTTTGTTGTTAATCAAAGGTCACAGCAGGCCTCTGGAGTCAGCAGTAGGCTGATTTTAATCAATAATGAGAATTAAGTGGTGTTTCGTCTTTGAACATGTTCTAAATGCTTTGTGAACAAGGTGAGAGTGTGAGCAGGTGTCAGACGCAGTCATGGAGAAGAGTGTTGATGCGCATTCGTTGTGTCTGTCATCCACTCTGACTAAATATTGCTTATGTAAGTGATGGCTGACAGCCAGAACGAGGACAAAGTGTCGACCACTGGCTGAACTCCTACGCTTGCAGGTCCTGCTACTGTAAAACGCACGGTGATATTCATGAAACTGTGATTTTGGATAAAAAGCAGCTACTATGAGGACAATAGTTGAAATTCTTAGAATTAATTCAAAAAAATACACACCGTTAACTATGTTAAAACAGTCAATTCAAGTGAACTGAACACACCTTTATTGACAAGTTTAAATTTAACTTGTGCCAAATTAGATCAGGTAGTAGTAGATTAGATTTCACTGGATTGACAGATTTGAATAAGTGCATTTTTGATTGCATTGATTTTGAACCTGTTTCTTTAAAATTCAGATTCTGTACAATTGGACTTTCTTTGGACTTGTTCCTTTTAGATAAGTTCAATTGTGAATTGGCACTTTAATTATGAAGTGAAACTGAATTGAATTGGAGACTTAAAACTTGCTCTTTAGCCAGGGCTTAATTTGTAACGCCAGTCTATACTGGAACACAAATACTGGGCAGGCCAGCGGGGTTGGGGTCGGGGTGGGGTCATGGGGTCCTCCCCCAGAAAATTTTTAATAAAGTAGATGCTATTTCCTGCAGTTTGTTGTACTTTAACAGGTTGTTAAACATATACATTTACCTACATTTGTAAACACTCTGTTTCTGTCAAGCTTCCCAATCCCCCTTGCTTGATTGTTCTGAGCCTGACTCATCCGGCTGTTCATGGCGGCTGCCTGTGGGCTCCTGCCTACATACGACTGCCTGGTTAGCTTGGCACTCACCCCCACCACTCTTGTAGGGGCAGAATTTTTTTAAGGGTAGAAGCAGAAATGCTTACTTGAAGGGGCAGCTCGTATGTGACATTAAGAAACTCGTAAGTGGCTGTTGTGTTTAAAATTAGTGTTTATGCAATTATTTTCAGTTTACATATCTAATATACTGTAATTTCTGGTCTATAGATCAGTGTTTTTCAACCTTTTTTGAGCCAAGGCACATTGTTTTCATTGAAAAAAATCACGAGGCACACCACCAACCAAA